>JAJIYU010007011.1:0-19714 GCA_030144865.1 Tinospora cordifolia | reverse complement strand
TGTGCATATGAAGGTTCAACTTATCAAATCATGGAAAATATTGAGAAGGGTAATTCACATTTATTTTTGGTCTCCCAACTTAGTATAGGATGTATTAATTGCATGGAACTAATGTAATTTAATTCGTTTTGGTACATATCAAGTGATAAATATTTATTGGGCAGAGTAAGGAGGCTTAGATGCTATTACTTATGCCTTAAAATCTATTGAAATGAACCAATTAAAGTATAATTTCATTGGTGATTATATGAAGTTTAAAAAACATTTAAAGTAATGAGAAGTTTATGTTTTTATAATTTTTTAATTTTTATTTTTGAACATGAGAAACTTATGTTTGGACAGGCCATGGATGGGTGTTTAGATTGGAGTTTTTCGTTTATATAAAGAAGCTGTCCCTAACTATATGGTTGTAGATCTCTGAAACACTGCTTGTTGTATAGGATATAATTAAGTAATAAAGTAATGTAATGTTTGGTATAACATGTAATAATTATAAAAATAAATTAAAAAAATTAGAAGAAAAAAAAATAAAAATAAGAGAAAAAAAACATACATATATATATATATATTCATGGTCTAAGAAAAGTTTTTATGTGGTGTCATTGTTACCAAATATGAGATTGGACAAAAAATTTAATCTAATTTTATCATATTTTACCTACCAAACAATCCTCTAGAAACATTATTTTTCCTACTAAGGACAGAAATATGAAATAATTTATAGATGTTTGTGACGTGGTTTTTAGGGTAATTTGAGATTATAATTTTTTTTTTAAATAAACAGTACAAGCTGCAAGGTTTGTGATTGAAAGTTACATGATTACCTTATGTACACAAATTGTTAACTGAAAAATTGATAAAAATTGGGAGTTTTGTGTGTGATATTCATGCTCCTCTAACAAACTTATATATGTTAGGGAAGTTTTTGGCTTTTTGTGATATATATTTAAGTGAGTCTGATAAATATTTATTCGTGAGATTAAAGTGATTCTTAATCTTTAATAACATAAATTAAAATTATGTAATTATTTAGCTAAAATCACATACATATGCTTGAAAATTTGAATATAAATTTATCTAATTAAAAAATTGTAAAATAGAGTTTTTTTTTTTTTTTTTTATAAATTGTGTAATTTCATGTGAAAAACAAATTTTAAACTCTAGCTTATAAAGTTATAAGTAAGCTAAGGCAAGGCGCTTAACTTTTTAAACAATCTCGCATTGTCAAGAAAGTCTAAAGTATGACCCCACATGCGACACATGACCCCCGACTTGCGATACGTATGTGAACCATGGTGAAAGGGCGTTTGGATGTCTGAACGTCTTAAGATGCATTAGATACACAACACTTTATACTTTACACGTGCGCTTGATCAAAGTTATAAGATCATGACTGAAATTTTAGTGATGCAATCTAATAGTGTGCAATGACCCACGATGGTTAGATCACATCTAGAGGCATAAGATACAATCATCAGATCACATCTAGAGGCATAAGATACAATCTAACAATGCGTTAAAGAGTGTCTTGATGAGTCATGAACTATCTATAAATAAAAAAACTCATTCCAAAAAATTTTTCTTCAAAATCATAGATTTGAATTTTTTTTCTCTCTTTCTTGAGCATTTTCTTTATTTTTGAGTTAACTACATCAATTTTGTTTGAAGCGTTACAGTCACATAAAACGATATTATTATATTTTAGAAAATAAGTATACATCATGAGTACATGTGATGAACATCATTGTTTTAAAGAGAAAGAATCACATTCTAACCTTAATTTATAACAGTTATCATATTGCTACTCCACTCATAATCTGAGTTATCCCCTCCTGCTTTTTCAACATTGGCGGAATAGAATATTTTCTCAAATGCATTCATTAAGCAGATTGGAAAATTTTCATGGGTCAATGTCCTAATAATACAACAAGGACAGTTGATAGTAATGGCTTTGAATTCTTCTCTAATGTGAAGTGCCCTTCTTAATTTGATCTTGTCAAATCAATCCTCAACAAAAATAATAATTAAATAAAAATAAAAATCAGAGACAGACATTTTGATTAATTAGACTCAAATATTAATATAAATACATGTTTATCATAGCATGATATTAATTTAAGTTTCAAAATCTCTTGGTCTTGAACTCCTTAGAGTTCTTACCAATCCCCTGGCCTACTAGTTGGATATTGTTGAAGTACTGCAGCATTAAATGTAGCAAGCTATCTTGCCCAACCAAAATGAATGCCAAAGGTTTGTTATAAATGGGGATATATAACTTATCTTGAACTTACTGCCTAGCAGACTTCTTCTAGCTAAATCGTTTAGATCAATAATTACTCGGGTTACTTAAATTTAGGTGGGTAAGAGTACCTTTCTAATAGAGCAAGAGGCTGTACCCCATAAAATTTGTCTGCATGCAAGCAACCCACATACCTTGTTTTAAGGCAATAGTTTCTATGTGTTTGCTATCCATTTCTTCAATTACTTGAAATTTCAACTCCCAAACTGCTCATATACAGGTCCATTCCCACACAAAACAAAAGAAAAAAAAAATGCCCTTAATTTGTAATGGGTTGCCAACTTAGTCAATGAAGGGATCTTGTTGCTTGATTTGTGGCAGAAAATCTTTCTTTATTCAAACTTGAAGCTGCATGGCAGAGAAGATAATCTACCAATATTTGGTTGGAAGATCAAGTACTATTAATTGCTGCTAACATAAATTTCATTGATTGGGACAACTCATTTACTCTTTTGACAACTAGCAAGCTTATTAATCACTGTACCATTCCTTCTATGTAAGACTCAACCAAAAACAAATGTTGAAATTTTATGACATTTAATTAAATAAGATCACACCAGACCTTGGAAAAATTATTTCGGCAAAGTCAGCAGATTTCTTTATCTTTCTCCTGCTTTTGCTTAGAAAATTTGGTTACTTTTTGACATTGGAAATGCATCCAAGAATTGCGCTCTTGTCAGTCACTTTTGCTTCACACTCATATCTATATCTCATCTACTTTGATTATTTTCTATGTCAGTTCGTAATATTCCCATTGTACCTTATATATAAAAAAATTATTTTAACAAAGTTATAACAATTTATTTGTTTTATATATTTTTTGTTGTTATATCCTAATAAGATGGAACTTGGAGTGGTAACTTTTCTGTAATTTTCTCTCTTCCTCATCAACCTATTGGCCAACGTTTCTTCTTTAGTATCATTTCAGATCCTTGTGCATCGTCCTCATCACAGCTGTAAACATTTTAAATGTACACCGAGGTGACTAGGAAGCTTACATAACTAAGCTTTTGACAAATTCAGCTAAAAGAAACTACTGCCCATTACAAAATGAGGCAAGATTTGCATGAGAAAAGAAGATTCTTGTCACTTTATATTAACAGAAACAATGCCCAAGTCATGATACTTGGCAAATTATCATGCATGACAATCTTGTTGCGTCTCTAACTCTCAAATTCAGTTAAAATTTTCTGACATTCTTATTTTCCTCTCCTTTTTCTGAGGGTATCACAGCACATAACACACCACACATTATTCCCATCAGGAAAGTCATTTGGAAGGATGATCAATGGAGATTTCATTCTTGAGTATGCAGTTCAGATTGAAGTGAGAAGATTGAAATGGTGGCAACTCTGCATCTTCTTCACTTTTATTGCAATATATCGCTTGCTGTTCTTATTTCTCGTTAGAATCCGAGGTAACTTAGTTCAACAGACAAGAGATTACTTTGCACTGTGGAGAACGCACAGGAGCTCAAATCCTATCTAGAAGTTTTGCATAAGACTTGCCATGTAAATTTTCTTGATCTGCTCTGCTCCATTGTTGTCCATCTGATAAATTTTTACCAACTGTTGGCACCTCTAGAGAAGAAAGTAGTTGCTCTTGCAAAATGCAAATATGACATCAAATTCTCAGTTAGTAGGAATTTCGGCTTCCTTCTTGTTTTTGACAGCTACTGAAATTATGGAACAGAAATAAATGAACTTTTTCTATAAAAAATGTTACATGCAAACCAATATCACTGTAATGGCTATCACACAGTAGCAAGCAGCTACTTCAAATACAAAAAGTACAGTAAATTCTTCTTTCAACGTGTTTGTGTTTCTAACTACCGCTTTCCTCTCCAAATTACATCTAACACACCCAATGAAAAGGAAAGAGAAAAAATTCTAATAACCTGAAAAACATTGACAGAGGAATTGGATTAACAATATTTAACAAGGGTGATGGAAGTGTCTATTGCGGTTTTATCTTTTTTTATCTTTGGGTCTCATTCCAGCTCAAAGATAAACTAAGTCCATGTCCACAGACTCCATATAATTACAGTGCTGCACATATCAAGTCTTCATAACGCTGATGAAGCCATCATATGGCAGCCCTCATAGCTCCTCTTGTAGCCTCACGTTTCACCTCTGCGGCTTTGCCACTCCCTCTGAAATACATGTATACTTGCTACAAGATGTAAATACAATATAAGTGTTACAACAGTGTACTGTGGAGCATGATCATGACTGTCTGCATAACCAAAAATAAGAAATTACCTGAATAACCCAGATGCTGAACAGTGATTCAAGGCAGAATAGTCCAAATCCAACGAAGTAGAAAATCTGTAAGATGAATGTTTCCAATAAATTATCTTTGGTATGGTCAAACCATGTAGCATAAAAGGCAAAAACCTAAAAGACAATCATTCTTTGCATTTGTACAAAAAACCTCATAAAAAATGTCAAATACGCAAAGATTCAATATTTCTCTTTTATGTATGTACGCACACACAAACACATTAAACTGATCTCATAGACCCGGACAACGGTCCCAGAAGAACTCAGGCTAAAATGGCAGACGGGCCACAACATAACACAACCTATTCATTTCTCCATCTATGGACAAGTATTAACTTGTCAGCTAGAAGTGTTTTTGCACAAAGTTGAACGTTTGATTCCTTAATTCAGTTGATAAAACTTCATGGGAATATGTGGTACTCAGAAGTCAGAACCAAGTAAAATAAATTTAGTAAACAGATTTACATAGGATACACTACCATCCAAATCTCACTCTCACGAGGCACAATAAACAAAGAATTAATCAGGATTGTGCTCTACAATGTGATTTGATTTCCTTTTTTTTAAGAAAGGAGGAAAAAGATTGAGAAAAAAAATCATGGGACAAGGTAGGCCCAGGGTGGCTTTTACTTCTTAATCTATCTTCCTGCAGCCGAACATGGGATTGGACCAAAACTAGTCTGTCTCATCTCATCCCGGGTGCCAAACAGCTTCCAGAAGCAGTAAATCAACCATCAAAATGGTCCTTTGTGCCTTAATTCTGCCTATACTATTGATTGGACTACTTGATTGTTTTACAGGATCGCACACAATCAGCAGCTTATACTATAAATAGTAAACAGAGGAGAGAAAGCACCAACTTACCCCAACCAAAACATGGCCACCGATAAGATCTATTGCAGGTAGGATACCCCTGTTACACAGAAACACAGAAATTATCATCATTAGCAGGTTATACAGTAAATGTGGAGGCATGCACAAGACAAAGCAAGAAAAGTACTTGCTCCGTTATGTTTATATTCTTTGTACTGTTATTTCCACAATAACTATTTTTAGCAAACACTATAGTGATTGCATCAAAGCACCCATCATACTACTAGTAAACAGTCCATAAATTTAACAGAAAACTAGTTCAGAAAATATTTGCCTGATTTCAGCAAAAGAAATATTAAAGACACTCCCATGAGATAAAAAATAAAAAAATTAATTAATTCATTAAACATGACGTTGTCTTGAGTTGTAGTAAGCATTGTCCTATCAAAACATTAATATTGCATGAAATTTTAAGCGAGTACCTCTTAAGGATCTAAGTCTAGTGTAAATGAAAAGTGCAGGATTTGAAATAAAGATAAAAAAACAACCGAACATAACCAAATATAAATCAAATAGGATCATGAATCACAAGAATATGAATCAAACTTAAATCAGGAAAAGCATTGGGACATTAAATTGTAAATCTGTGACATTTTAAAGATTTTTCAAATGGATTACAAAAGTGAAGGGATCAAATATAAATATAAAGTTAACAAAATCGAAAAAATCTAATAAGAACTATTGACACTTAGAATAGGCAGGCTATGCTAAAATTGTTGGCTCTCCAGCTAGAGAAGTAAAGGGAAAAAAAAAAGCTCCTGTTTTTGGTGGAGTGGCTACTAGGTGCTATTTTTTACAAGCATCCTTGAATCTCATTTTCATGCCCCACTTACGCGAACAACACTCTCTATTCAGGATGAAAGTGAAAATCTAATTCAGCTTCATTTTGTAAAGGCATGCAGAAATAAGGCTCAAGCAGGAAGAGGTGGGAATAAGGATGCCATGCTTTTACCAGTATAAAAAAAACTCCTCATTAATGCTTTGTCCATGTAATAAGATTCTTAGTTGATATTAATGATCCAAAAACAAAAAGTAAAAATCTAAGAATTTCTATGTAATGCGTTTTTAACATAAGACCAATATAGTTTGAACATTAAATCATCAAAAGTTAACATCATGAAAACAACTTCCAGTCAGCACACTGCCCAATTTGTAAGCTAGGGACTTACGTAAGAGATTTTCCTTTGAAAATAACAGGGGGAGCCACTGCCGAAAATATGCAAAAGCCAATATGAAGCTGTTACATATAAGATAGAAAAAATTAATTAAGCTATTCTCAAGAGTTAATAGAAGTAGAAAGCATATCTATAATGATAAAACATTAAATAACATAGAAGACAAGAAAGCAATATAGAAAATTTATCTATAATATTAGACTGTTAAATAACATAGAAGGCCATAAAACAATGTAGAAAGCTTATCCATAATATTAGAACATTAAATAAAATCGAAGACTAGAAATAACTAAACCATTCTCCATGGTTACTAGAGGTAGAAATCTTATCCACAATACTAAAACATTAAATGACATAAGCTGACAACAATAACAGTGATAATCAAGCAATTAGTAAGATACAGCAAAAGAAACTTACCGCGTAAAACAGGAAAAACCAACCAAACTTCAAAGCACTGTCAGTTCTGGAAAAAAGAGAATACAAAAATAACTTGATGTTAATAAATAATCTACTAGCTGAGATTAGAAAACATCATCAAACGGGAGAAAAAACATAATAAACAAAAGAAATAAACCAAGTGGATCATTTTTTTAAAGCAATTTGTAGATCAATACCTGAATGCATTGTGCTAGTAAAATCTACATGGAAAGGTTCCACAATTCTTTTGACCAGAAAAATAATTCAAGGAATTTAGACTTAATATATGGTCAATCATTGGCCAACAAGAACAAGATCCGTGAAAGAGATTATAAGTTTTCCAACATTATATCTTCCCCGAGGATGTAACAGAAAATCACATCCAAAAACCACCATAGAAGTGTTACCTCATTGCGCGATAAAGAGGACGATACCATAAGAAATAGGCTCCTGGAACTCCTGATATGAAGTAAATCACTGCTAGGAACCAGATTTTTACGCCTAGAACAAAAACAATACAAGTTAAAGATCGCATGGTAATAGCCATAATCCAGTAAAAAAGTAGACAGAGGTACATATTAAGTAGGTCAGTGACAATGTTCAAATACCTTCTCCCTTTATCCAGGCGGTCATAACAGCAATTATATTCCAAAAAAGACAAACTACCAATCCTGAAAAGCATCAACAGTCAATCAATATGAAAAATCAAGAAAATGTTGACTATCAGATGATATAAATCACTAAGAAAGAAGAAGTGGAACTCAGCAGCCTAATATATGATTAAGATTCATTTTTATTTAATGAATTCAGAGAATGACTTCTAGTGGTAAGTCATTAGCTACCACATGGAACTGTTGAAATGATAGCCCTTCGATACCAAGTTTCAAAGGAAATCATGGTCAAGACATGCAGAACATGTAAAGTTAAAAATACAGGCTAAAATTTTAATATACGTGTAATGTACCCAGCAATTGAAATCATAAAACCAACAAAACATGATGATGAGATAATATACCTAACAGGGTTGTAAATGCAACATACTGAAGCCTTTGGAGGTGAATTGGTATTTCATTTGCTATATCATGATGAATAATTGGGAAAAATGGTGGCCAATTTTTCTCCTCTATAACAATTCCAGCTGCTCAATCAACCAAGACAAAAATTCAAAATTATAGATAGCAAACAGGCTAATTAATAAGTTGATCTTATAAATACTATGACTCCCAGTTGAAAGAATATTGAGAAATACCGCGTGCCACGGCATCTTCCCTTCGTTTTAGCTCCTGCACGCCATCAGAAGGATTAATCAGAAAGTTTAAATATTATAACTACAACAAATAAAAGTGCACCAACCTTTTTTTTTTTTTTTTTGGAAAGTTAGTAACAAAAGCCCAAAAGAAAATTACTAAACAAAAATAGGACCTAAGAAAGCTATGCAGTGCATATCTGGCACCAAAAAGCCACTCTCATTTTGTGGATGAACTTGCACATAACACTCCCTAAAGCTATGATGTCAAGGAATGCATATCCATATACCTGTTCCCTTTTCTTCAATTCAGCCTCCTTTGCTTTTAGCTCCTTCTCCTTTGCTTTTAGATCCTAAATTTGAAGAATGGTCATTTAAGAACTAGATATCACATTGAAAATGAGAAAATAGACTTCATCCTCAATGTAACATACTTTTGTTGAATCCAAGGGAATATCAATTGTTGCACCACGGTCATAATTAAAATCTGCAGGCTCAGGAGGAAGCGGTGAAAGCCTAGAATTTGTGGCAGCAGGAACACTTCCAGGATTCTGGAACACTCACCGAGAGAGTGATACGTGAGAAAGTAATAAAAGAAAACACAGAATATGTTGCTGTAATGAAACCAAAATAATTGAACATTATTTTAGTCAAATGAGTCATCTACACTTTTCATTGTCCAATTCCAGCAGATAAAATGTAAAAGGAGCTTGAGAAAATTAAACTGAAGCACAATTTAGAAGAACAAGCTTACAGTTGTAAAAAATGCCCCACCACCATAGTTTGATTGTCCTGTAGCTTTTGCCCTAACTGCTGGATCCTGGAAATAAGCAAAATACATCACCAAGGTCACAGGTCCATAAATAAGGAGGAAGCAAAATGCCCATCGGCAACTTTATCAAACTGTGTTTGAAAATACATCACCAAGAAGCCCACAAATAAGGAGGGGGCAAAATACATCACCAAGGTCACAGGTCCATAAATAAGAAGGGGGCAAAACGCCCATCGGCAACTTTATCAAACTCTGTTTGAAAATAGACAAAAACCTAAAAGATAAAGACAGACATAATGCTATCCACAATAAAGAAACCCCAAAACTATTCTAAGACATAATCATCAAAAGCTAAATTTGATTAGAAATTAATTGATTATCACATTTATTCATAAGGGTTCCTCCAAGCGAGTCTTATCTACAGGTTTGTAGCATTGTCACCAGAAGTATCTTAGTAACTTCCCTATTTTAATTTAAGTCCTTTCTACCTTAGGATGAGAGGATCGTCAGCTTGCTAAATGCAAGAAGCAGATGGAGTATCAAGCAAATATGCAATAGATGTCAAAAGTTTCAATTAATGAACTAAACGTCAATGAAAACCTCAAATTTGGTAATGAGTTCACAAAAAAGTTTGTCAAGACAGAGAACAAGGAGTACCTCGGACTATGGTTTTGAGATTGACGAAGTAAATTGTCAAGATACAATTCTAGCATACGCAAGTAAAAGTAAATTTTTCTCCTAAACGTCGTCTCAACTCAACTACTCCCTCAGTTCTACTCTTGTAATGATAACAATTATGCTCCATATCCTGCTTAAGTCCAGCTTGAGTTAAAAGGCCGCACTTAGATTCTATTCCTCCGAACTTAACCTCAATTAACCGCAACATAATCTCTATCTACCTAGTCAATCCATCTAATATGACTAAGGTAAGCAGATAAACTTATTATATTTGGGGATAATTTGTTGCTAATAATTGTACTGCTTGTTTAGTACCCCATAAATCAATTCGAATAAGCACTTTAAAGAATTTCAGCTAATAACCGCTCCCAAAACCAGATCCAAAATCACAAAATCAGCCAAAATTCACAAAATTATTAAAAAAAAAAAAAATCCACCGACAACGATTAACATAACAAACCTTATCAATTAATTCCTTTTCTTTTGTTTTCGTCAAAATTCAACAAATCATGAGTTCAAAAACGAAAACAAAAGCGAAGAAAAGGAGAATCAATCGAGAAAGATTAGAAGATCTAGTGTTTCTCGTTCTTCTCGTATTTGGTGTTATGAACTCACCGCAAAAGGATTGACCTCCTCCTCGTCGAACGGATTGCTGTCGTAACGCCCGGCCATGAGAGATCGTCACCGCTACTAATCAATTCTCCAGAAAACTCAAGCAAACAGAGAAGATCTCAAGATCTAAAATGAACCGAAAGCTTGCAACACAAGTTAAATTGATTGTTTTTCCTTTTTTTTTTTTTTAATTTTGACTCCGGCGGATGAGAGATGAAAACTAAGACGGATTTGGGAAAGTGTCGATTACAACGACATACAGAAGACGAAATAAATATAGAAACTTTATATTTATTTTGGTTTCGTTGCTTAAGTTCGAGGAATTTTTCGTTCAACGCAACAACCCAAACGCAGTGTCTTCCCTGCACCGCCGGATGAGAAAAGTAGTCTGCTCATGCTGAGGTGGCAGGATCACGAGGACCATGTGTTCTACGTGGCAAAAGAAGAAGAAATCTTGAAGACGACAAGTGGGCCAGTTCAGTTTTTGTTCTTTTTTTTTTTTTTTTAGTGTAGGGTTGATGGGACCACGCGCTTGGTGGCTGCAAACGTAGGAATTGAACGTAGTAGAATTTGTCATTTGTGGGCATTTGATCACAGGGGTTTGTTTGGCCTGCCTTCATTTGATTTTTTTTTTCTTTTTTTATTTCCATCTAGAAGAGCGTTCGACTTTCGAAGTCAATGCCCACACAATACTAAAAGTAATCAAAATTTCTATTTTCATTCAACGATTTGAATCTTCCGTGATGTATGTTAATCTCAAGAAATTTATACAACTGTGTTTCAAAGAAAAATATTATCATATAACGGCACAAACAATTATAATTTCATTTGCTTACTTCCCTTTTCAATTAATATAACTTGAAACATATATGTAATCTTATAAAACATTTAGACGACTATCCCAAGAAATACAAACAGATGACATTCTTACCTTGTTCTTAAACCAACTAAACTACTATAAGTTAGAATTTATATATTTATAAATTTATCTCGATAGTGATATACATTCCCCTTGGTCTTGCGTAGAATTACTCCTAAAATAGAATATAATGCTTTGTTTAACGTAATAATCATATTATTAGTTATTAAACTTATGGAAACTTAAAGGTGAAGTTTAATGACGTAAAGGGTACAAATCAAAAGCTATATACATTTTTATGAAAAAAATAAAGTGGTACTATAATCAATACCATAGGATTACAACAAAAGCATATTAAATTAATGCATGTTAGTTACAGCCCTTGAAAGTGACTTGAAACCAGTTTTCTTGCTGGGTGCTACTCAATTCTCATTGCACCTGCACAACTCACACTACTTGCCCAAACGGCAAACAAAAAAAAAGGGTGGGGGTGGGGTGGGGGGGTCTCAAATGTACTTGCCATCTAATAAAAAAAAGTATGATTAAAGTGATTGTTGTAATTATACATTATTTTCGTCCAACTATAAAATACACATCCAATAGTTGTAAATGCTGCAACAATTAATTTAGCCCTTGACAAACAAACAAATATATATATATATATATATATGTAATCCTACTTTTACTAGTTAGTTCGAGTTTTAAGAAAAAATTAGGAAGTCTCTCAGTTGGCGATTATGTTAATGAAAAAATGAAACTAGCAAGAAGAAAAGGATTATAAACAAAGAATAGAATTAAAAAGCTGATAAAAGAGTGAGTAGGAAGATTAAATGAATAAATTCTGTAGGTATCATGTTCTGCTCCTTGGGAATGGATCAACCCAGTTTTTATCTTCTTTAACGGCGTCTTCCCATCGCTTTTTAAATATTTTCAGCTCAGATGTAGATTGCCTTCTTACCTGCAGAATTGATTATATAGTAGATTGAGAAGAAAATGATATCAAGGTGTAGTAAAAATAGCATAGCTTAATATTACTAAACAACATGATCGACCAAACGCTTGAATTCCCTGAAGGAAATTCAAGAGGAAACACGTCCAAAACGTTGCCAATTCAAAGGGAAAGGAATGGTACATACTTGAGAAATTCACGGTATTTCTTAAGGGTGGACAATTGGACAAAAGATTTCTGATAGCTCTGTGCATTCCTAAGAAGAGATGTATTACAATTTTGGAAAAATGGCTAGTTTCTAATGTCAAAGTGTAATTCATTAGAGAGAAGTTACCATACTAGCATTAAACAAAAAATTTCTTATGAAATAACTGCGCCGTTATGTTCTTCATTGAAGATGCAGTGAGGTGTAAAGTGGTTGTGAATGAGCTTCCATGGGCAAGTTTCTACAAAGTTTTGTATGCAGGACTAGAAATTCTTAGCTCAATAAGAGGAAGTGATAGTACACTGAAGATGCAGTGATCTCACCTCTGTTCGCATATCAACTGGAACGCCGCGTCTCTGCAGATAGTGACAAAATCAAAATGGCGTTGGTTCAATATAAAACTCTGCCTTGTAAGGTTGGAGGCATGTACATGACTACATAATCATCACGTATTAATCAAAAGTTGCGCAATCTACCTGAGGGTCAGTGGACTCTTCACGAGAATTATCTCTAGATACCTGAAAATAGAAGTGGACTACTTAATAGCAGGAAAAGTTCAAGACTATGATCATGACCTGAAGCTAACAACATTCCAACAACGACCAGGAATAGAATCAGACGTTAGTATTAGAAATGAAATGCAAATACTAGAAGATGCAAAGAGAAAATTTAGAAGCAGTCTATCAGAGATATGGAACGAAGCTGCCTAAGAGTTTCAATTCAGCACAGCCTGTGCTTAAAATAATCAAATTGGCCAAATTAGTCATAAAAACTCCGTGCTAGCTTTACTACAGCACAAAACAATAAATTCTAAATTTTATAAAAGAACTAACCCATGAATTGCCGAATATAATAAGCAACATTTTAAAACTCAAAAACAAATAATGATCATTTACCTTTCTTCCGAAGGATCCTCCCAATGTTTGCACGCCTTGATGGACAATGTATTCACTATCGATGATTCCCACGTTCTTCGTTCGGTCACCCTGTAAAACAGAAAAATATTTTACCAATGCATCAATTAAAAAAAATATTTGATGATTGAGTGTAAGTAAAAGAAGGTGCAACCAGGGAGGGAGGGACGGATGGAGGGAGGGAGAGGAGGGGAAGGGTGTATATATATATATATATATATAGAGAGAGAGAGAGAGAGAGAGAGAGAGAGAGAGAGGGAGAGAGAGAGTCAAGTCATATATGATTGGGCATGATAAATACATCCCCAATTACTTTGGTTTTTTATGAACAAATATGAAAAGACATGAGCACTAAACACTATGCAAACAGCTCCAAGCCTCCAACCAATATGAAGAAACGAGATCATGCATCTAAAAGTATCAAGTTATCAGTAAGGAACATTTCAACTTTATCCACCACCCAGAATCAATCATATCTTTAAAAAGAGAAATTAACTTCATTGCAAATCAAGTAATCTTCCATAACATTGTTTTTTGAACAACAATTCTATGGACAGAAGTAATAAATCAGGAAAGTATATGAATGGACATGGTATCCAAAAGTTCAAAAATAATATATACATATATATCGCTAAAAAAAAGGTTTAGAATTAATATAAATCAGTTCAGCCTAAATATTGAGCCATGGTCCAACAAAAGTAGGCAAAGGAAGACTTTGACCATTCAAGCTGTTTGGAACAAATGAGAAAAAGCACCAATGCTTTTTGAGCTTAGATGATTGGCATTTTATTTTCCACATACAAGGACTAATACAAGAGGCAATAATTACTATCAACGTTAACCAGTTACATCTCACCTGAGCACAATAGCCAAGCTTCATATCCATACCCCATCCATGAACAAGATCATTCTGCAAAATGAACAAATCAATGAACATTTGATGTGACGTTTGCCTAGCATAAAAGACAATGAAAAATTACTCAAATATTGTCAATATCAACATTGTGCTATTTTTATTCATGATCAAGTAATTAATAGGAGATTATTTTTACTTATAAGGAGAAATTTAAAAAATAAAAAATAAAAACAAACAAAAGGTGAAATGATGACATTGACAGGGTGCTTGATCAACGAGTCCAAGAATAAAATTGTTCTACTTCCAGGCAAGATAACAAAAAGTGCAAAAAACCCAACATCTGTAACATTAAAAAACTTTCAGATGGACATGGCTATGCAAGAACCTTTCTTTCTCTACTACTCATACTTTATGAAGTCAATTCTATGTTTGTGTGAGGGAAACAGATCAAAGTAAACAACCTGAATCAGATGCCAAGCACAACGCCAAGCAGATCTTGAAAATACTGGAGCCATTCCCTCCACATACCTACAAATGGGCTATAACAAATAAGCAAGTACTGAAATAAAAGTAAGAATGCTTTAAAATAAATTGATTTCTTCTACATAAAAACATATGGAAGTGTTTCAATTGTGTTATTTGAAGATTGGCTGTCAATTTTAATTAGAGAAGCCTACCCAGTGCACGGTGGTCCCTCACTAGTGCCTGAACACTTGACGCTTCCTCTTCTCTCATATATTCTTCTGCATAAAATGAATGGGAACATTGTAATATAAATAAAAAGTTCTGAAACACCAAAAGCACCCAAGTCCTTACATTAGAAGGCAACCATTCACCTGTGGACCTTCTTTGTTTTTTTCCTTATAGTAATTTTATGATGAATTTCAGATGAATTTGGATCCAAAGCTGGCTGAGATATTTCCAAACCTTCGGATTTCATAATCTTCAAATACCTGTCAAACAAATACTTTAAAAGAACTTTGACTACACTCCCATGCATTTATATCCATGTGCAATCAACAAGAAGTGAAATCCTCTAGCTGATACACAAAAGTGGAATTCCGATTAACTGTTGGATATTTTCAATATATTCTATTTATTTATTTTAAACTAATCTTCAGTTCGTTTGGCAGGAAAAACATATACCAGTAAGAAAGAACAAGACTATATGTTCTATTTACAATCTGACAGAAGAAGGCAGCACCCTTTAACAAATTCCACCACCAAATTTAAATGCAACATATTAGAGAATTAAGACTGCTCCAACACACAGACCATGTAACACAAATCTCAGTTTCCACCAAATTCGCATAGAACAAGATGGCAACTCTCAAGAGGAAGATACACCAGAGTCAAAGGGAATAATAAACAATCCACCAAAAAATGTACCTTCCTGGATGGAAATTTTTTACTCCCAGATCTTCATCCCAGATAAAAATATAATCATAAATGGAAACAATATCAGGGTGTAGAAACCGTTTAGCAAACCACCTGCCAGAAATATAGATATGATGTCACTTAAGATACGAAAAAGATTGTATACAAAAGTTCAGCCCCTATAAAGGAAAACATGAATTGTAACTTTTGGAAGGGCCATAGAATTCATCAATTTGCTACCAAATGTGCAGCACAATCAAGCTAGATTGCTTACCATTTTGTTTGGTTATGAGCAACTATATGTATCGCCTCATTACTCCAGTCAAAATCCTTCCACCCTCCAACATTGGAGTCATAGTGGAACAGAACAATAGTAAAGTTCTCTGGAAAAAACTGAATTATCTAAGATTAGATGAAGAATGTCCAACTTGCCACACATAAGCACATAATTAGAAGCAATACCTTTTGAACTATTTCATCAACATTTTGCTTCTGCTTGATACCAACTGAGATTGCTAGGAGATTGCGATGAGTAGGAACATTAACCTGCAATAAGGAACATGCACCTATCATTAACAAAAATAGCTCATGTGACACTAAATGCCTCTTAAACAGACACACACACACACACTCACTCACACAGATCCTTAGTGCATGAACAGCCAACATACTGCTGGAACGAATCCAGATAAAAGTGTTGATAGAATCATAGAAGCACAGTTTAATATTTTATGCATGGTTCACAGGATTCATGGTCAATTGGTAATCTAATCTCATGGATTCAAAGGTAATCCAGCAATTCAGTTCAGGCCCTTATTCACGTTCTTAGTTAATTTTCTCAAATCATATTTGCTATCATCTATCATCTAATCGAGTTCCAGCTCCCCTGTCAAACATATATCAATCGTACCAAAATGAGAAAATGATCAAACAACAGATTCTGACCTTTAAGTCCAACTTACTAGTCAACCATAAAGGCCTTAATTCCAAATCTGAACTTGATTGAATTATACCACGAGGCAAAGAATTCATCTTAACAGTAGCCTCCTGAGGTTCTTGTTCTTGTCTTTGTTCTTGTTCTTGTTCCTAGATGAGAGCGCCAAAGAATTCTTAGAAATAACAAGAGACAAAATGCATCTATATTTTAATAGAATCAGAATGTTTTACAGAAAGTAGATAGAAAACAGAGTTAACTGCTGGTAGGTTATTACCGTTATTGTGTCAAAGGGATTCAATGCAGCGTCCATCTGACATTTTTAAGAAAGATTTTATTAGCAGACTAGCACAGGAACAGAGGAAAAATTCAGATCCAGGAAATCATTCACAAGTTCTAACTCGTTGGTGTAAGGCAGATGAGAGTAAACCAACTGACAATCTACAACATCATAAACCAGAAAAAGAATGCAGGGAGGAACCTTGAAAGGGATCCAGTTGAATATGTTTTAGACAAAGGATAGGCAACTGGCTAGTCGTGAGTGTGCTCATTTCTTATGAACCGCTCAAATGTAATTGCATATCTAATTAACACAAATAGCATCATTGTCCCCAAACAAAAATAAGCAAGGATCAGCCAAATTGGATTATTGTTCCAGCAAAACTTTACTGCTAAAGAGCTCAAACTTCATTGAACCAATTAAAGCAAATTAATCAGGGGAAAAAGAAATCCAAACGGCACCTGACATGGTTCAATGCCATTTGTAATCATCCCGAACCTTTTTGCAGGACCTAGATATTAAAACTTAGATGAGGGAAAACGTCACTGTACCTTAGCATGCTGATGCTGATGATTGGTGGTTCTGTACAAAATGAACAGCATAGTTATACATAGAAGTGCTGCAAAGGGCAGCTGCTTCATCTTACGTCCATTTGACCCCTGCATCCTTTGGTCTCAGTTAGAAATTTAAGAAATTAAATCAATCAATACTTAACTGAAATGCAAATATCAGAAATAACAGTACATGTCAATGAATACAAAACTTACCCCGTAGGAAAAGAAGTATTTGTTCCTCGACAGCCATCTCCAAGACTTTAGCAATATCATAGACGATGTCATTTGCTCATAGCAAGCTGACATCATAGAAGTAGAGAAACTTAGTCAATAGAGTTAATAAACAGTAGA
Source organism: Tinospora cordifolia (assembly GCA_030144865.1). Taxonomy (NCBI): domain Eukaryota; kingdom Viridiplantae; phylum Streptophyta; class Magnoliopsida; order Ranunculales; family Menispermaceae; genus Tinospora; species Tinospora cordifolia. The sequence continues at coordinate 2,081 of JAJIYU010007011.1, read as the reverse complement.
ATCTATAGAAAATGACTTGAATTAATCACAGTGGAACCAGCTCTATTCACTCACTTTTTTTCTGCTAATGTGTAGTGGTGAGGAACCAACAATTTTACAAGACATTATGGTACTCTAATGGCACTATAATAGAAAACGACAGAAATCCACAAAAAAATCTGACCATACCATTAAAAGTCACAGAAAATTAACCAGGATCACACACTCCGTCCGCCAAAATCCAATCTCAAACCAAGCAAACCAACATAACAAGGAGGAAGAGCAAATATGAATATGATTATAAAATGTGCAAGCTATATCCTTCTATCGTTTGCCATAGACATCCTCAACAGTTTCAAACACCGAAGATCAATGTCCACATCTAGAAACCACTTCAAGAAAATGATGAATCGCAAAATGTTAAATAAAGAAATATCATTTTCCTTTTTTTTTCACTCAAATCTCCCTAAGATTTAGAGAATTAATGTCAGATACATTCTTCTCTAAAGATTAGCAAATGAGATAAGAACTAGAAATGAATCTACGAATCGACTGTCCTTTTTTTCATTTGTTATTGGTAGAGAAAACAAACTCCAAGATGATCCAGATTGTAAAAATTTTCTGAATCTATGCATCGACCTTTAACCATGCTAACCATTTTCAGCCTGGAATCGATATTAAAATACAAACGAAAATAAGCAAATAAATAATCATTCCACCTGTGTGGAACGCGCAACATCTGGTCTCTGTCCAAAGAATGTGCAAACCGAACACTTCTTAAACTCCTTCACCTGCAAAACTCCGTAACTGCAGCACTTCGGTCAAAGCAAGTCGAAGAACCGAAATTGAGAGACACAATGACTAAAAACGAGAACACGAACAAGTTGAAGAGCTTTAAAATTCCTATCAAAAGCGTTAATTAATCACCTGTATGGAGAACGAGTGGAATCAGCGAAAAACGTATCGATTACCGGCAATTATTACAGCGAAATTGAAGGTATTCGGTCGTAATTTCGAGCAATCGAATCGACAAAATCGAGAAACAAGGAAGGAAAGAGAAAACACAGCCAATAAAACCGAGCGAGAAGTGGTGGAAAACTCTGAACAAAGGTTTCGAACACGTAAGTGAGTCTGTGCCACGTTTTGCGAGAAGCTGCATGCTCTTCTGACGTCGCGGCCTCAAACATATCGAGACCCAGATAACGAATCCTTTGTTCCCAGCGCCTGCTCCCCCTGTTGAACGGATGAGTTAATCTGGCTGAACGTTGGAAGTTGGATAACCCACAGCAGTCGAGACTACTAGAGAATCTCTGCGTCTAGTGTGAAGCGATTATAGGCTGTACACGTACGGCTCCATCCACGTGTCACGAATTTCTAACGTCAATACGTGTCTTTTTGTACTAACTGCTTCGCTAGAAAAAGAAGAAAATTTTTCTTGGGTAGGTTATCAGCTCTCGCTTTATTTTATTTTATTTGTTTACATTCTCACTGACAAAGTTTGAAACAATTTCCATTTTTCTTGCACATTAATTAAAATAATATTTTCTTTTTTTAAAAAAAAAAATAGAAGTACAACTAAAGTCTAGTGCTCAAGCGTCAAGAATTTTTTTTTTTTTTAAACATTAAAAAAGCTTTTTGATTTAGGTTTTCCATCTATTTAAGGCGACCATTCATGTCGTTGTATCATAAGCACGTTATATTATAAATAGTTCATATCACATACATCATAAATGAATTATATCGTACACAGGTCATGTCATAAATAGATCTTAATATAAATGAGTTATATTATAAATATATTTATAATTATGTACTTATATATAATTTATTTAATTTTTTATAATTAATTTTAAAATATTTTTTATAAAAAATATTAATAAAAATATATATTATATTAAAAGTAAATTATTTTTAAAAATTTATATTTAAAAACTAATAAAAATTATATTATTACTAAATTAATTAATTTTAAATAAACTTATTTATAATTTGTCTCTTAATTTATTCATAGTCGTATTAAATATGTTTAACCAGTTTTGACTCAAATTTATTTATGTTAAGTCAAACTCGTTAATTTTGTGTCGAGTTATCATTTTCTGTTA
>JAJIYU010007010.1:0-19717 GCA_030144865.1 Tinospora cordifolia | reverse complement strand
CTTCTCCTTGAAAACAACCCACGCGAAGAACTTCACTTTTGTAGGGGCGGGCGCCTTCCAAATTTCCTTAAGGATGGCATTTGGAACAATAGAAGGCACTTCAATCATGGAAGCAGCAATTATTGTCCTCAGCCATTGTCCTAATTACATTAAAACCTCCTCACACACACCATTTCTTAGAGCAAAAAGGGTGGATAAACGGGTCAATTCGTCCCAATAACCTACTGCTCACTTTTTGAGCAAGGACCATACACTGAGGTAAACCACCAATCCCCCGTGTTGACACCAATGATCTCAACTGAGATAGAAAATGATCCTTGAAATTAATCAATGATTTTGACAGTACGGCAACCCCACATGAAATAATCCCATTGGAAAACCTATGGACGGAAACAAGACCCAATCCAAGAACTTGGAAAGTCCAAGCTTCCAAATTAGACGGAATAGAGCCTCAACTCTTTTTATTTCCTGTAGAGCCACAGTATCCGAATTTATGGAGCAAATTGTTTTTCATATTAGAATTGTTTTATCCCCTGAACACAGCCACAGATGCTCCAGCATTAGATATTCATTAAGCAATGCAGACACCCCACACCTGCTGCACCACCCCAAGCCTCCACAAGTTGAGTGGTAGACCAATCTACCTGTTGAACATCCACAGATTCTAGGAATTTAGCAACCATCACACTGCCTTTGAGTAAACTAGAAGTCTCGTTCATCATATCCCCATCTATGACTCCAACCTGATCTGCTATGCCAAAAGGATCATTTCCCCCTGTTTGATTCATGACAACATTCCCAAAGCTATTCATATGATATAAGATCGAGGTCAAGGCCCAAGAAGTGGGATGAGAAGAAGAGTGGGGTTGGAGATGTGAAGGAGTTCTTGGAATCATCAATAACAATAGCAAGTACCTTTTTCACCTACAAAAGGGAGGCATTCATGGTATCCACGTTGTAAATATTCTTCACCTACCAAGAGATTGGACCACCATGAACACTACCCTCCACATCATTATGGCAAGCATGGAATGAAATTCAATTTTGCCTCAAGCTTCGACATTTGAAAATCAAAATTAATCTGAAGAGTTCAAGAAATTCAATGAAATTTTTATAAAAATCAGACTTAGAGAAGTTCATAAAATTCTATGTAAATATTAAAATATGCATTATTTCTATTAAAAATGATGAAAACAAATATAAATCGATACATGTTACATATAAAAGTATAAATACAATGGTTTTGAATATGTATTTTTAACATTAACAACATTTATCGCATATGTTCAAAATCTTATATTATTTACATGTGAATTCCACGAATTTTACTGAAATTCCTCAAAATCTTCAACGTTTTCATGAATTTCGCCAAAGTCTTCAAAGTTTTCACCAATTTCGTCGAAATCTTCGAAGTTTTGTTGAACTTCTATAAATTTTCTTTTACAATTTGACTTAGGTGTGGTAGCCAAAAAATACGAAACAATTCGCTGAATTTTGCCTAAATTCAACGAATTTGCATTCCTTGGCGGTAATTGTAAGCATCCACCTGCATCTTAGAGACATGATCTTCGTCTTAAGAAAAAGAATCAAAAAGAACAAAAACATCAGAGTCTAGACCATGTAAACACCAACTGTCAAGAAAGGAACCAAAGGAATTAGGGATCCCATATTTTTTCACCTCGAATATACTTTGAGCTCTAGGTTTTTAGTGTTCGAGCCACTTTCAGCCCATAAATCAAATATCTTGCACTCTTTTAAAGAGGATTTTCCTTAGCTGTACAGGATTACTCAATGCCCAGAAGCCACCTTGTTCCAAAGTTGGGGGGGTATTGAGGAGAATGACAACAGTGGGGCATGGAATTTGGATTTTCGGAGAAATCTCAAAGATGAGGAGATTGAGGATTTGGCTACCTTATTCACCAGGCTCCAGCCGATTCGGTTCAACGCTCAGCCTGATTCTTGGCAGTGGAATAAGGATAAGTCGGGGCTCTTCACGACAGGATCCTGCTACAATGTGTTTCTAGCAGAAGAGACGACATCGACAAACAGGTATTTGGCCCCAATTTGGAAAGCCAAATTGCCGACTAAATTCAAAATCCTAGCCTGGTTGATCATGCAAGGAAGACTAAATTGTACTGTCCAGATTCAAAAGAAATTCCCTGGCTATTATTTATCTCCTTCCTCATTCTGTTTTTGCAGGGCTGCTGAGGACGATGTTCGGCATCTTTTTGGGGATTGCAAGATTTTAAAGACAGTGTGGAGTTCTTGGCAACAGGATTTACCAGCTATGCCTAGACCCCCAGTCAGCACAAATGTTCAAATCTGGATTTCAGAACTGGTGGATCACTTGAAAAGCTGCTGGCAGTTGATTCTCTTTGCTATATTGGCTACAGTATGGGAGGCGAGGAATCGTTACATATTTCACAATTCTGATATCAATGTAAATAGAATAGTGGAGAGATCTCACTTTTTGTTTGCAACATGGGTCTCTTCTGGTAAGCTAGGGCTAGGATACTCTTTTAGTGATTGGGTGATTCAGTGGGCGTCTATTTTGTACTCCATGTAACAGGATTTTCTGGGTTGCTCAGGGTTTCTTTTGTTTTTTCCCGTTGTACTTTTGCGCCTAGGCGCTGGACAGCTCGTCCTCTTAATATATTATGTTTCCTTTCAAAAAAAAAAAAATCAAATATCTTGCACTGTCTTGATACATCACCAAATTTAGACCACAATGGGCTCATTATTCTACTAGATCACTAATCAGAGATCCATGGCCCCTAACATCATCACCATCAGGATAACATGATGCATAAGGCATTCCATTACCACCACTATCATGAGAAATGCAACAAGTTGTAATCACAGTTTCCATCCCTGTTTATGTTGAGTATCATGTCTACCTCCACCTCCTGAGACCTACAATCATGTCAAAATTGTTGGCCTATCACATCAATCATGGTCTCACATACATTGGCCTGCCTATGACCTCTTTGTTTAGTGTTTTAGCATTAATAGTTTTATAAGCATACAAGATTTATGTTAATTTGTTAAAATCATGAAGATGGGACTTCAAAGAACTATGAGTATGCTTTCTTTTCACTTTGTTGTTTTCTTCATCAACTATGTGCGGGAGTCCAAAGGTTAATTAAATACTTGAAGGATTTTAATGACACTGGCAAAAATACCTGGAGCTTAATTTTATCAAATTGCAATTATACTTTCCAATAGTGAATCATTTTAGCTTATTTTAGTGGAAAGGCATGATTGGTGTCTCCTCTTTAGGAAAATTCACTAAATGATAAAGATTGTGTCATTTGTCACACATTTTTATGTCACTGTCAAGTTTAATTGCGATGAGATCTTTATTCAATTTTCATAAGTCCAATACTTATCAATTTAAAATATCCAAGGACCTCCAAATAACTTATAGACAAGGATCAAATATGTCATTACTAAGGACCAATAGATAAGCATGAGAATGTCATTCATTGGGTTTGTTGCTTCCTAGGTCCTAAGCTCATATATAGATTATATTTCCTCAGTGAAGCCTTTTCTCAACTAAATCAAATTAAATGTATGAATTCACTTTATCCACTTACAGATTATATTTAAATGTAATAAAGTAATAAATTTCTAAACATTTAAAGAGTATATTACTTTTAAATGTGAAGAATTATGAAGTATGAACTCCATATAGTATTGCCAACCCTAATCAAACATTTAAAGTTGTCGTTAAAAGCCTCTAAAAATGTTGCATGACATTGTATAACACAACATAATAGTTCCAAAAGTAAAAAACAACGAACATGCATGGTTGGGCTACTTGCTCAAGGCTTGTGGTGAAAAGCACGGGATCTCAAGTTCACTTCTGCTGTTGTTGGCCAATGGGGACCTCTCCCTCTCAAGCAACTACGGGGCCTAAGTGCATTAGTCTATCGAAGACTAAATACCAGAGAAGTTCTCAAAAAAAAAAAAAAAAAAAAAAAAAAAAGATAAAGAACAATGCATATCCTAATGAGAACTCGATACATTCATGAGCTTCTATCTAGAATTAAAGTTCAAGTTCATGAGATGACTTAGATTCAAGAGTTTAAAATTTTTCAAAAAATAAAATATGAGCCTATTTTTAATTAATGTATAGTTCTTGAAAATATGTTCATTATCATATTAAATTTCTCATTAAATTTGGAAAATAAGAAAAACTTGTATGGCTGTTCTAAGATTTCAAACAAATCAGGTAGGAAAGAAAAAACTTATGCAAGTCCCATCAATCACAAATTATCCATAAAAACTCAGAAACAATTTTGTTTTCTTAACTTTCTTTTGTCTTAAAAAAAAATTTTGAATCACGATTGACCAAACAAGTTCTTTCTAATTTTTTTCCTTTTTTGCTACAGAAAACTGAATTTTAAAATAATACCAAAGCCTTAGCATGAAAGGTACCATATCTCCCCACCCACTACTCACACAACCCTCTCCCTCTCAAGATGGAGTTGCATACAAGGGAGAATGATATAAGAGTTTAGTATACATTGCTGGGTTTTTAACCATCAGCTATAACTTTTATTTCAAGTAGTTAACAATATTTAACATGACAAAAAATATATCACTAATAAAGTATAGTGGATGTACATATTCCAAGTAATTGCAAAAATAACACAACTCACACAATTATTTCTCAATTCTCAACAACATGGAGTCAAATGCAAGAATCCATTCCAAACCATTTCACTCCAATAAGAGCCAAAAGTAACTCTACAATATTGAAGTAAATGAATCCAACAGCTTGTGAAACCATAACAAAAAAAAAGAACAAACTGGTGTCGTTGATTGGGTTCAAAAAAATGAACTGTTGCATAGAAAAAACAACATTTTTTTCAATCAGATGTGATAGAATAATTCAAAAAAGTGACTAGAATTTTAAAAAAAATTCTAAGTGTCATACCATATTTATAAAAAAAAAAAAGTAAATATAAAAGTCCTAAACATTAAAAACAAAAATAAAGAAAATTTTAAAGATTAATTACAAAAAATCATAATATACATAAGACTTAATTTATATGATTGACATAATTTATAGAAGTATATCATGAATATTACAATGATTGCCAATGCTTTTAGCATTTGAAACTTTGATGTATGAATTATATGAAATTCCAAGCGCAAATTTTAATGATACACTTGGACATCAATATCCTAAATCACCTATCCATGGAACAACAGAGATTAACACTTATGGAGTGTATTTCATTGTATTGGGTGAACAACTCCCTAATTGTTGCTAATCGTGGCATCTAGAATGCTCCTTATTGCTGCTAATCAATGGAGTTGCAGATTGGAACTCTTATGATGGATTGCAAGTATTCGTGAACAATAAATAGCTCCAGTCCAAGACATGTTTTTCATCCGCCAACACAAGTTTTAGCAACTTAATGAATTAAACACATACGCGGAGGTGAATAACACCACCAATATTCCCCAGCAGAAAGAATTTGAGTCAAACGTTGGGAACGTATACCGTATTTATTGAAACCTTGACTAACCGACGTGGAAGATTTATGAAGATTTCAAAGCTAGTAAGAGGAGTCTTCCAGACCATCTATATTCCTGAGGACCCTAACACATGGAACAATTCCGTTGAGATTTTGGAGGATATATCTAAAGGAATACATAATACAGCTCACATGGTGAGAACTAGAGCCCAACGAAAGAAAGCTGAAAAAGAAGAAGTTCAAGCATCTGCTAACAAACAGCGAAGAGAATTATTCACTGATATCAAGGCCCTCAACATGGAAAAGAAGAAAATAGAGAGGAAGTTTCCACTGAAAAAAGACATAAGATCAACCAAGCTCAAGATAGTTCGCAACTCTGACTTCTTCTCTTGGCAAGAGGTAGAGGACGACCTGTCACTCATTTTGGGCAGAGAACCACATCTCACAATTCTGGACGCTGGCAGAGCAGTTCTCCAATGCAGAGACGGCCAAGAAACCTCCAAGTTGATGGTTCCGTCGCAAGAAGGATTCCTAACGAATATCGCAATGCACGAATGGTTCGGTTTCGAGCTATGGGAACAAAGACAGATAGCGTGCAGGAACAGTTGGGTGGGGATCGAAGGAATCCCGACAGAGAAGTGGATGTTGAGTTTCCTGGAGGAGATAGCAGAGAGATGTGGGGGGATGATGGACATCACGGAGGACACCCTGTCTAACAAATCAAGGGAACTGACAATAATGAAATTGAGAGGTCTCGAATCGGGATTTTTGCCGGTGAAGTTGGAAATCCACAACGACGATGGGGTGACAGTGTTGAAGCTCATAGACTTACAGAAAACATGGGGTCCAAAGGTGGAAGAAGCTAGGAAGGCTGATCGGAAAAATGCTAAGAACAAAGCTCCGACAATGGAGGAATTCGGGTAGACAGCAGCGACGGCGATGGCGGAGGGCTTGAGAACATTCTTGCTATCAGAGTCGTCAGCTCGGTAGCCAAAGCCCACTGCTAGGGAACAGGAGTCAGGCAGCGGAAGGCGCCGACGTACACAAGCAGACGTCAGCATGAGAAGGAGAACCGTCATTTTAGACTTGTCCAGTGAGGAAGAGGAGGTTACCATCGGATCTTTACCAGGACAGAGAGATCAGCAAAATGGGTCAAATATGATCTGAAGCAGAAAGTGGACCCCAACATCAGGATTTTGGGGTCCTGAATCAAGAAGTGGGTCAGTCTAAAGCCAATCGGGGGCCCCATATCCCAACAGGAGCCCCAATCTTCACTTATGTTAGAAACAGAGGCGCACCGAGTCAACAAAACAAATGGATCGAAATGACGAACACGGATAGGAGCAAAGGCAAGGAAGTGAGGACCAGTATGCATGACGAAGACTCGGAGGATCTGTCGGAAGGCATAGGTTTAAAGAGGAGGCCGAGGTCTTGTTTGACTCAAGCGGGATCAAGAGAAAAAGTTGAATCAAAGAACCTAGAGGCCTTCGCACACCAGGACAAGGTATGCTCTAGCTCTCAATTTTTGCCTCTTTCTGATGGCGCAGGTTGTTCTAAAGCTCAGAAGGAAACCACTGAGACCCAACCCCAAGCCGAGGAGCAAGAGGATGATAACAAGAAATCCCCCCACAAAAGCAGCCCAGAAGAGGTCTCAGAGGAAGAAGGAGAAAGAGAAAGACGAGTGGCACGATTTCTCCAGGGGATTAATCTTCAGTTGTTACAGTTGGAGGAGTCCCCTTAAGATGGCTCCAAGGATAGGGACCAGTGGTCTTAAATGCGGATTCTTTCATGGAACATAAGAGGATGTGGCTCATCCAGGAAGGTCGACCTCATCCGACGCACGGTCCTGGACGTCAATCCCAACATCATTGCCCTACAAGAGACTAAGAAGCCAATATGTTCAGACGATTTGATTGTTAATTTGTGGAGACGTCGCTCCCTTAACTGAACTTGCCTTCCCGCTTCAAGGACAGCCGGGGGCATCGTGATCGCCTGGTACACTAAGTCTGTTGAGGTAATTGACAAATTTGAGGGTCGTTTCTCCCTTTCGGTCAAATTGAAAAGAACAGAGCAGAGTGATTGGTGATTTACTACGGTCTATGGATCATGCTCGAGCAGCGAGAGACAGGAATTTTGGGACGAACTCGCTGCCCTCTCAGAGATTCTGTCTAGATCGTGGCGCATCGGAGGGGACTTCAATGCCATTAGGAGACCGGAGGAAAAACGCCACAGGGAAGCAACTGACACCTCATGTCCCAGTTCGACGACTTGATCAATGAACTGCAGTTGAGAGACATCGATATTAAGAATGCTAAGTACACATGGACCAACAACAGGGACCAGGTTACCCTATCAAGACTGGATAGGTTTCTTGTCAACCCGTTGTGGGACTCCATGTTCCCCTTCTCTACCCACTACACCATGCCAAGAACTACCTCGGATCATTGGCCGATCATTCTTAACTCCCAGCCGGTGGAATGGGGCCCCTCGCCTTTCCGGTTCATCCATGAATGGATGGACAGGCCAGACTTTCAGGAAAGTTTACAGAGGTGGTAGAACAGACCCGTTGAATTTTAGTGGCAAGGATACAGATTCATGCAAAAGCTCAAAATCCTGAAAACGGAGTTGCGAGGATCGAGTAGTAACTTTCACTCCGAAGATCAATGCGAGAAATCCGGATGTGTGAGGGAGCTGGAGGTGATCGACAAGCAGATTGAACAATTTGGCCTTTCCAATGATAGGAAAGAGGAGAGGGCTTCCATTCTATCTCAACTTCATCTAATTGATATCGGCCTCGATAGAAATGCTCGCCAGAAGGCCCGCATTAAATGGGCAAAGGAAGGCGACATCAACTCAAAATTTTTCTATAGAATTTTATCTATGAGAAGGAGACGTGCAGTTATCTCAAAATTAGAAGTAGAAGAAGGCAGAATGGTTGAGTCTACGACAGAGGTCGAGGAGCACATCCTAGTGTACTTTTCCAAACTTTACTCTGACCCCAACTCTCCAAAATGGATTGTTGACGGAGTTGATTGAAATCCTATATCGGAGGAGCAAAGTAGTTGGCTGGAACGAGCTTTCTCAGAAGAGTAGATAAAGGATGCAGTCTTCCACTGTGACAGGGAAAAGGCTCCAGGCCCAGATGATTTCTCTATGCTGTTCTTTCAGAAAAACTGGACAGTTCTTCGGCAGGACGTGTTGAGCGCAATTAATGAATTCCATGAGTCTGGAATCATCAACAGGTGCACTAATAAGACCTACATCCAGCTTATCCCTAAGAACAAAAGTCCCAGGAAAGTAGAGGACTTCTGGCCCATAAGTTTGGTTACCAGCTTATACAAGATCATAGCCAGAGTCTTGATGAGGAGGCTAAAGGAAGTCATTAAGGACACAGTAGCAGAATCCCAGCTGGGATTCGTCAAGGACAGACACATTTTAGATGCGGTCCTCATTGCAAATGAAGCAGTTGAAAATTATCAGGACAGCCACAAGAAAGGGATAGTGGTAAAGATTGATTTCTCTAAGGCATATGACTCAGTCAGATGGCATTATCTACTATATGTCCTAAGGAAAAAGGGTTTTGGCTCTAAATGGCGCAAGTGGATCCTAGGATGCATATCATCAGTCTCATATTCAATCATCATAAACGGCAAACCAAGGAGGAAGCTTAAGGCATCTAGAGGACTGAGGCAGGGAGATCCCCTCTCCCCTTCCTCTATGTTTTGGCAGTAGATGGTCTCCAATGTATTTTAAGAAAGGCAGAAGAACACGGCCTAAGAGGTTTTGAGGTAGGGAGGAATAAAATCAGTATATCGAATCTTTTCTACGTCAACGACTCCCTGTTCTTTCTCAACAATGATAAGCATAGTTGGAGGTTACTTAGGGGAGTCCTTGAAAGCTTCTCCTTGATTTCAGGATTAAAGATTAATTTCCTCAAGAGCCAGATTGCTGGCATTAACCTAAATGACTCTGATCTGTCCCAAGCAGAGCGTATCCTGAGAATTTCTGCAGGAAAATGGCCTATGAAATACCTAGGGTTGCCTCTCGGAGGTAACAGTAGAAGGATTGCTTTTTGGAACCCGGTGGTGCAGACTGTCAAGCACCGAACAGAGGGCTGGAAAGGTAGTTACTTGTCTAGAAGGAGCAGATTGCTCCTTACTAAATCGGTCTTGGAAGCCCTCCCATCATACTACATGGCCATTTTCCAAATGCCAGTAACTATCAGAAAAGAGATTGCTAGGTGCATCAGGAGGTTCTTCTGGAAATCGGAGAGTGCAGAGAAACCCAATTCTTAGTTGGCTGGGATAAAGTTTGTAGGCAAAGAGAAAGAAGAAGCCTGGGTATAGGCATCATGAAACTCAGGAATTTAGCCCTGTCAGCCAAATGGTTATAAAGATTTTCTACAGAGAAGCATTCCTTATGGAGGAGGGTTATTTCCAGCATTCAAGGTGCCTCTCATAATGATATGTCAGCAGGCCTCAAAAACAAGGCTTTAGGAAGATTTCCGTGGAAACACATATTCTCAATTTACCCCAGATTTTTGAGTTTTATCCAATGGAGACTAGGAAATGGGACAAGCATCCAGGCTTGGGAGGACACCTGGAGGGGATGGCGACCCTTGCAAGAGGATTACTCGAGGCTCTACAGACTAATTTTGCAGACGGAGGCCACTCTGTACCAGATGATGAGTAATGACACGGAGAATCCCCACAATAACCCTGGTTGGAATTTCCACTTTAGGAGACCTTTGAAGGATGAGGAAATCGAAGATTTGGCTGATATGCTACAGAGTATGGATCAAGTGCAACTCGTGGATAGAGAGGATTCATGGAAATGGACTCAAGAAGACAATGGTATCTTCACTGTTAAGTCTTGTTATGATGCGCTCGTGGGGCAGCAAGGTGCAGATCACCGAAGTGGAGCAAAAATTAGTTTTGATCTTATCTGGAAACCTCCCATTCCTATGAAACATAAAATTTTAATGTGGCTTCTAACCTTAGGCAAATTAAACTGCGTTGTACAATTGCAATTGAAAATGCCTAACAATTGCATTTCTCCCTCTTGGTATTGTCTATGAAGGAACGCTAAGGATGACGTCTCTCACCTTTTTTGGCAATGCGGGACGATGAAAGCGGTTTGGAAATTTTGGAGTGACCTTCTGCCAGCAATTCCTACTCCAACAAAAGACCCTTTCACCCTCTCCATCCCGGATTCGACTCCACATAGACTGAAGCGGTATTGGTGGCTAATCAGATTTGCAGTGTGGGCAGCGATTTGGGAAGTTAGGAATAGTTGCATTTTTAGGAACGTAGTGGTCAAATTTAGTAATATTGTACAAAGAAGAGTCTATCTTTTTGCAGTTTGGGTTACTAATGCTAAATGGAGAGGCGGCTATTCCCTGGGGGAATGGATGAGGGGGTGGCCCTCAATTTTGCAACGCCTCTTGTAATGAAAGTTTTGTTTTGTATGGACATCTCGTCCAACCCTTCCTTTCTATGTTAATAATATTCCTAGTTTCTATTTCAAAAAAAAAAAAAAAAAAGAGATGTTCTAAGTTGTTGGCATTGATGGACTACATGACTTACCTTTGACAATACTTTCATTTATTCTTTGTATTCCTACAAAAATCTTAATCTAATGATAAGATAGAGAGAAATAAATAAATTGAAATGAGAGCATAAACAGACGATGGAGGAGAAATAGCATGACAAGTTGAAATTAATACCCAATAGATCATTTACAAGTGACGGCTAAGTTGTCAATCATTACTCGTACTCGTAACTCCAAAGTACAATTGAATGACTCTATAATTGTCTGAAATGTGATTGAGCATAAATACATAACATGCTTGGACCAAGTTTTTTATAAATCTAGAAAAGAAGTTACAAGGAAAGATCTCAAGCAAAGAGATGGAAACAAGTACCACCATGATTATCAATTACCGAAGATTTGGTTTAAAAAAATTAATGCTTCTTGTTATATACAGCTCGTGAATAATTAAAGGGAAAAAAAATCAAAAGTTAAAATCAGGAGGGAAGAAGACAATGATAGAGATTAATGTTAATACCTCTTGGTTCTAGCCATTGGATATAATTGAAAAGATATATATAAAATGTAATATCAACTTTAGCATTATTAGGATTGCAGACCTCAACTGGAACAGAGAAAGTAACATAGGAAAGATAAGTAATACATCCAAACCTCCTAACTGCTTCTAGCCGCTCCTCAAATTGGCGATCTAAGACGTTATTGCCAGATTTACCATCTAATCGACCAATTAAGTCGGGTGCCTCTACAAGGACAAAGCTACAATGATAAGAAATAAAAGCTTGATATCACTACTTGTTCAAAAATGGAAATACATGAAAAAAAAACTATAAAGTAAATCATCAATGTCTATTAGAAGTTACTAGTTGTAATGAAGAGACAAAAATAAAAGAAAACATCAATAATGGTGATTTTGAGGCTTGGTGAAAAAAGAGTACGGCCATATAACCCTAGTCTAGAATGGCATTTGACTCAGATGGAAAGTAATGCATGGATCCACTAAGTAACTTTGGATTCCGATTAATCATTTACCATGGTTCATTATGCAATAAGCTAGACGCTCATAGTCATGTGGACCCGCCTAAAGTGAATGAATTTTTAAAAAATGAAAAGTTTACAATCCATATATAAGATTTTTTTTTTTCCCCCCTTAACCACCATCTAGGCATTTTATAAAAGGCCAAGTGGTCTGCTTCCAAAACCAAAGAATACCATGTGGCAAGTGAACATTACATCTGCAACAAGAAAAACCACCTGAAAAAGAAAAGGCTCAAGCCAAATGGAAGTTGTTACAATATATAAAAAGGTGTATTATCAATTTCTCCACAAAGTATACAACAATTTGATAAGATTATAAATCTCAAAGGAAGTGCCTCAATTTCACTAATAAAGATTACAAACATCACGAAAGTTGGCGTCTTTTGAAACTTCATCTTCTTCTAAATGGAGCCATAAGTAATATTATACATAAAAAATTCCACAATTTTACAGATCCAAACCTTATCTATCAATGGATGCAACCACATGCCATTTTTTTAGTGCAAATTTAAGCCATCTTTGAGAAACCATTTATGAACTAGTTTCAACTTTCAATACGTACACATTGCATGAGTTGAATACAGAAGCCATTTGGTTTACATCAACCAGAAAATTTAAGTAAATGAAGCCAAAGAATAGAGAAAAGAACAATTCACACACCATTGGGTTTCGTATCAGACATATCCGTTGTTGATTTTCTGCAGCCAGAAAGAATAAAGCATAAAACCATTATAGAGAAATTAAAGAATCAACATAATCAGTATATTTCCGTTAAACATAAACTAACACCAATTTTTTTAAAAAAAAAATAATTTTACCAAAGAAATCTATTATGAAATATTCAAATTTAACAAATAAGTGACTATTACCCAACCAAGGAATTTGTCAGTACAACAATTAATATGAACTTTTAAGAGCTAATAGAAGAACAATGTATCAAATTAATTGCAATGTACAGTACTAGAATTAATTATTAAATCCTTAAGAGCGTATAAAAGAACACTTTATAAATGCAATACCTTTCATATTTTTGTCCAGAAAACCTATGCATCATATCAATTTGCTTGTATATATGTAAAATTTTGATGAACAAATTATAATATTCCAAAAAATATAATTAACAAAATTCAAATGCAAACCAGTAAAATATTAACTTTTCATAATGGTTGGCATGAAGCAGAAACTAAGACTTGAATTACATTTAATTCATAACTATGATCTGAATCCAAATATAGTACACTTAAATATACAAGTTGTCATGCAAAAATCCCCAAAATGAAAAGACATATCCTAAGACTAATCTCCATAATAAAATTACAAGTTGTTCCACTGCTTGGTTGAGCATTGGCCAAAGGAAGCATCAAGCAACATGTCTACTTTTGGCCCAATTTTTGCAAGAAAAGCAGTTGTTGAATTTTTGAAGAAATTGGGTGAGACCAACTTTTTTCAAAGACACTTCTTAAAAGCACTTCTGCAAAATTTGTACAAAATGGGCCACCATATGCAAAGAGAAAATAATTGAGTGAATAAGTGAGACAAAGAGAGAGAGTTTCCACAATCTAACTAAATGAAGTGCATAATGGGTGCAACGGAGAAGTCTTTGAAATTGATTCTAGACAAGGGACAAGAAATGAATAAAATAATTTGGGATTGAATCATAGGATTGCAAAAGAGGTTGCATTAGTATTTCAAAGTCGAAAAGCAAGAAGATAGGTTTACCTACTCGCATAATTATTGGCAAGCAAAAGAAAAGAGAGAAAAGGTACACACAAATTCAATAGTCTTCATCTGTTCAACTATAATATTCAAATTACAACATATGCATTTATTTAAATCTAACTCAATATTCAAATTAAAAAGTATGCATTTATAGAAATCTACTACAATTAAAATTCTAGATCCCAATTGAGATTGAATATTAAAGTGTGTTTCATCTAAAACTCTACAAAAGAAAAACAAAGAAAAGAGATAAATCCTCATTTAAGATAAGAAGATTTCAACAGAGTTGTGATCTTGAGATTCAATAACCATAGTCTTTGCTAAAGGCTCCATTGCTAAATGAATGAAATTAGTTAAGGAAACTCCTCATAAGCTTGGTCCCCAAAGTTTATAAAAAGACATAAATTCTCACCTTATATTCTTCTCTACTCACATAGATGCCAATAAAAATATAACAAACCAAAAACCTGACATTATAATTGCTAATTAAATTAAGAAAGTTAATTGTCATATAACTTTTTTCATTTCAATACCTTGTTTGTGGACCTAAGCCAGCATCATCTTTTGGTACCAAAACTTTGTTAGTCTTTGGAATCATAAACCAAGAAATAAATGAAACAAAAACTTTGTTAGTAAGTGGAATCATAAGTTTATAACCAAGAAATATGTGAACAAAAAAGCCAAAACTTAACAGCAAAATCAAATTCCATACATGCCATGATAAAATAATATTTTTTCCAATAAAATAATATTGAAAGACAAGAATCAAATTTAGTTACCTTTTCCTTCTTTAATGGTCGCAGCCCAAAACCACGATTCCCCCTTGAAGTTGAACAAAGGATTTTACTTCTATTAAAATTCCGATTATCACGACAAAGATCCAATGTGGACTTTTCAAACTGGCAGTCCTTGATATACATACAAAACCTAGTCATCAACATATTTGCCTGAAATAGTTGAAGACTAGAATTTAGAAAAAGGCCACACAGCAACACCTTGACACAATCATAAAAGACATAACAGAAGATGGAAATGTTTTAGAAAGGGAATCTTGAAGTAAAACCCAAATGTAGGATACTTATAACGTTTCACAAGCAAAGCCTCTCTCAACTTTCGAGTAAAACAACATAAACATAAGAGTATTAATAATAGTAAAAATGAAGTATCTTATCGTCTTTCACCAATTTATAAAAGAACCGATTAGTGATAAGTGTCATTCTATCCAATGAGTTTCATACAAATTAAATGGAAGAATTGCATTCTTGGTATATGCATTCTTCATTTCTTCCCTTTTAGGATCCGAGAAAGCCCTCGGTCTTACAAGAAAATTTTGGAAAAATATAAAATAAGAAATAAAACAAACTCCATAAATGCTTGGAAAGAATACTTAGAAGAGCATGAAATACCTTCACATCTAATGAAACCAATAACTAGATGCAATAGAAAACAAAAACCATTATCACACTTGGCAGTTGGCATATTGAGCAACAACATTCATAATTTGATAACTCCTATGTTGTCAAATTATGTCTCCAAATGTGATAACTCCTATGTTGTCTTGAACAACAACATTCATAATTTTATCTTTGATATATTACATATATTCACCTTAACATTCAATGTTTTATCACACCTAATTTGTCAATATCATGTTTCTTTATTTGCCAATATTTTCTTTATTTAAGCACAGTCACCCTAACAGCAATTTTATGATATTTTTCCTTTCAATTATAGTAAAAAGCATTGATCGATACTCTTAACGAGCACTTCTCCACTTCACCCAAATCCAAATAAATAGTTCATCTTAATTACCTAAACTTTTTTTTTTTAACTTCTTAGTGTCTCCTTGCTTTCGTTCTTCACCATCTCTTCATTGACATTTCTACTTCCGCCAATATTGCATTTAGAAACATTTAATCTTAGTATAACCTTGTGTTGAGCCCTCAAAATTACACATCCTCTCTCCAAAAGTCTAACTGTCTCTTGATTTAGTTTCTTCAATCAAAACTGCATCGTCAACAGATAGCATACAAGAAACAACATGAAATATATCCTCTCCTTTGATATGTTCAATCAGTTCATCCATAACTAACGCAAAAAGATAAATAAAAATGTCAATCATTATCTTAGAACCTACCGCAATTGGAAAATCACTAGCTTGTCACTCGTTTTTCAACTAGAATTATCAATCCACAGGGGCTATATTACAAACCAAGAACTATTCCAAATCCATTGATTTGGAAACTTTGGAATAGGACACTAACTCTTAGCAAAAGAGAAACAGCAAGAATTCATTTGTACAGAAAACGAGAGTCTATAACAGCCGAAGCAACTGAATCATATCAATCATTATGACTTCATGAAGTGTAAGAACTAACATTTACTCTGCTAAATCAACTAAGGAAATAACATTTCCTTCCCTTTACACGAATAATTTCAAAGCTGAAATTGCTAACCGATCAATGACGTGAATTTTTCATCACAATTTCGTGTAATGAAACAGAAAGAACAGTTGAAATAACAGCAAGATTGAAAGACCGGGAGCTTGGCAACAATCAATTCAGTTGATGTAAAAGATGCAAAGAGAGGGGTAATTAGCAAACCCTAACCATTGCAGAAAGACAAAATTAATAACCGCTTGCCAAGATTTTTCAATGACCCGCGGGAAACTGCATGTCGGAAAAAGAAATGGGATAAAAGATAATGCTAATCTCTTTTTTTTTTTTCCTAAGCGGTCCACGTGGCTAACCGTATGTGAGAGTGGCAAAAGGCGGATTTTTTTTTTAATAATGTAAAATAAATAAACTATTCTTAAAATATCTAATTCATAAAAGTTATACATAATTTATACAACTTTCAATAATGCATTGCGACATGTACATTCACATAGCGAATTTAAATTTTTGTCATATCCACGTATAAAGTCATTTTTTGAAAAGATGTCTTAATATAAATTAGATTTACATTGAAGTCATCTTTTCAAAAGACGTCTTCAATGTAAATAGTCTCATTTACCAAGTTTATGAACAATTCGGGTAGAGTTTTCTCATGGGACCACTTTCAGTAGGTTTTAATTGTCTCTCACAAATATTTGAAAGCAACGAAATAATTTTCTAACCTCCAGATCAAAATTTAGATGCGTCACTTTTTTTTCAACTCTTCGGTCATAAATTTTTAACCTCAAATCTGTGTTTACTCACTGTGGTTCATCCGAAATAGGTTTTCTCATGAGATCGCTTCCAATAGGTTTTAATTGTCTCCTACGAACTCTCGGAAGCGACGAAATAAATTTAAGATAAAAGTGGTCCCGTAAAAAAACATCTCTCAGATTGTTCGCAATGAGTAGACACAGGTTTGAGGTTAAAGAATTCTAATCAAAGAGTAAAAGAAAAAGTGACGCATCCAAATTTTGACCCAAGGGTCAAAAATTATTATGTCACTTTTGGGTGTTCGTAGGAGACAATTAAAACCTACTGGGAGTGGTCTCGCGATAAAACCTCTTCTAGATTGCCTGTAGTGAGCAGACACAGGTTTGAGTTTAAAGCGTTATGACTAAAGAGTTAAAAAAGAAGTGAGGCATCCAAATTTTGATCTAGAGGTCGATAAATAATTTCGTCACTTCTAAGTGTTCGTAGGAAACAATTAAAACATGTTGTAAGTGGTATCGTAAAAAAACTCATCTCAGATGGTCCGCAATGAGCATACACAAGTTTGAGGTCAAAGAGTTATGATTGAAAAGTTGAAAAAGAAGTGATGTATCCAAATTTTAACCCAAGTGTCAAAAAATTATTTCGTTGCTTTCGGATGTTCGTTTTAGGCAATTAAAAACTGCTACAAGTGGTACTGTAAGAAAACCCCTCATGAATTGCCCACCAACATGGTAAATGGGGCCATTCACAGTGAATGCATCTTTTCAAAATACGACTTCATACATGGACACGACAAAAATCTAAATCCGCCATGTGGACGCACACATGGCAATGTATTGTTGAAAGTTAGGTAGATTATGTATAACTTTTACTAGTTAGATATTTTTAAATAAAATATTTATTTTATATTATTTTAAAAAAAGTCCGGCGAAAGGCATACCAATTTCTTGAGGGTTGGTCTGATATCTGAAATTAGAATCAGATTGGATAAATTTTTATCTTAATTCGATATTTGGGGTTACATAGAATAAAATAAAAAAATATCTAAACCACTTAATTATTCCATATTTGTGCCATAACTCAAACCCACTATTTTTTATGAGATTGAGTTATCCCATATATATTTTACTTTAATTTATTTTTTTTAATTTTTATATCACATTCTATCTCATCTTATCATATTATACTAAAATAATCTTATATTATCTTGTATGTAGTCACATCTTACTATATGCTAGCACCCAATTGATAAGAAGTTGCTTTATTGGGTATTTTTAAAAAAGTGTTTTAAGCTTGTCATGCCGCCTATTTAAGGGATAACACTAGGTAGGCTTATGATATTTTACTATGTTACCCATCGAAGGGGTGGCATGCTTAAAATACTTTTGTAAAAGCCCATTTAAGCAACCTATTGCAAGCTAGGTGCTAACACGACACCTAGCTGGTAAAGAGTTGCTTCAACGGAGATATTGTATTTCAACTACTTAAAGGAGATATGTATTAAAAAAAAAAAGCCTATTATAGTTTTTTTTTCAGAGAAGGTGTTTGTACTATTTTAAAGAGTATAAAATTATTTTAGACTATAAATTAATAAAAATAATAATAATATATTATTTATTTTAAAATATTATTTACTTTATTCAATGAGTAGAATGTTGTTGTTGCATTTGTGGCAATCAATTCAAAAACTAAACCTTATTTTTTTACCACAAAAAATAGCATGTTTTTTAATTTAAAAATGACCGTTGTAGTTACATTTTTTGTGCAATATATTTTTTAAAATATGCACTCATTCACTCAATAATAATAAATATTGCAATTGACTAAAAATATAACTTTAATAATTACCAAGGCATTGTCTTGTCAACTAATATGCCTAGCTTAGTTTAGTTGTTAAAACAAGTGATTTGTAAACATTTATTTACAAGTATTTTAAATATTGTAGAGTTCTTGGATTGCATGGGATGACATAAGGTATGTTTTATAGCTTCCATTGGCTCTACTCTGCAATTTTTTTCCAGAGTAAATAGTTCCATACAATTTTAAGCTTTGCCTGTCTCCACACAAGAAAGGGTTTGTTAAACTACAGGAGACCTTCCCACAAATTGTAGATGATTGGGATAAAAAAACGTTTTCCCCTTTTATCAGAGGGTTCCTTGTCAAATAGATTCCCAAAGTTGAGCATAGTTCTTAGGAATATAACAAGTGTAACACCTTATATTTTAATTAAACACTTACCGTCTTCTTGATATGTAAGACATGGTAAGATTATTTGTGTAGAATAAATTGAGATAGAATTAAATTGGACAAAGAGAGATTAAAAATAAAATAATTATGTGTTTCATGTGCAAAATAAAATAACTATAAATAAATAAAAAAAATACAAAAACAAAACTTTAATTTTGAAATAATATCATGACAAATAAAATATAGACAAAAAATAATAATTTAGGATAAAACAACTCTACCATTTTAGGTGGCATTGTTTTATCCTACAACAAAAATATAAATAGTGAGTCAAACTAATGATTTATTTTATCTCTTTGCTACTAAACACGATAATATAATTAATTTTATTCCTATCAAATGTTATCCTGCCTCTCAAATCAACTATTAAAGTGATTTGATCGTAAGTAAACACTGATGAATATATATATATGGATGTAAAGTCAACTACATGCATGTATTAAAATACATACTACATATATAAATTAAGTAAATTAAATTATTAACTTTACGTATTCTTTTAAATAAGTTGTCTTATGATCCACATTG
>JAJIYU010007009.1:0-19722 GCA_030144865.1 Tinospora cordifolia | reverse complement strand
ACTTTTCAATTTTATATTTGACTGTTTTCACAAGTTTAATTCTAATTCTTAATCAATCGAATTTGTAGCTTTAATAAAGTTTAAATCGATAGTAAATTGGGTTTTTAGATACTTGATTTTTATACGTTCCCTGAGGACAATATCCGGTCTCACCGGTTATTACTACTGCGATCCCGTACACTCGCGGGGTTGCTAACAGCAGTACCTCTACCTCAAGTACCTGAACCCATCCAGGTTCAATAGCTAGCACCTGTGGCCCAAGATCCCAAACGTTAGAGGGCTCAGGAGGATCTGGATGATGAAAAATAGAGGAAGATGTTGATAGAGCTACAGAAACTCCATCGTCATTCATTTGATGGTACTATAGATTGCATCTTGGCGGACCATTCGTACTAAGAGATGGAAGAAATTTTCAATGTACTGAAGATAACTGGGTCAAAACGGGTGGCACTAGCCACGCACCACTTCAAAAGACCAGTCATAAGTTGGTGGCGAATGATGAGCATGGACCCTAATACAGATGTTGATGCTATGAGCTGGGAGAACTTCAGAGAGATCTTCTATGAAAAGTTATTTTCGAATGTGACTGTAAGCGAATACGAAAGAAAGTTCATAGAGCTGGCCAAATTTTCACCAAA
Source organism: Tinospora cordifolia (assembly GCA_030144865.1). Lineage (NCBI taxonomy): Eukaryota > Viridiplantae > Streptophyta > Magnoliopsida > Ranunculales > Menispermaceae > Tinospora > Tinospora cordifolia. Next base: position 19,084 of record JAJIYU010007009.1, on the reverse strand, counting down.
CCTAATTAGGGAAGAAAGAAAGTAGGTTAGTCATTTTGCACAGGGTCTCAAGCTGAAAATCAGAATGATAATGAAAACTCTAAGTAAAGACTTATAAAGATGTTGTGGAAAAGGCTCTAACTCTGGAACTAGAGATCAACCTAGAGCAACAAGTGAAAGGAAACAACAAATAGGTTGGGGATGAGAAGGATCATCAGGGGTCCCAGAAGAAGAATAAGAGTGGTGAGAAAGCACCACATACACAAAAACAAGGGCAAAATAAAAAAGAGTAAAAAGAATAGGCGAGGAAGCAAGAATTGTGCTACGTATGCAGGCAAAAGGGTCATCTTGCTAGAAATTGCTCGACTGCACCCGCTGAGGCTCCTCACCTGTAACACCCAACCCCCTAGAGACAAGTTTAAGCTCAACCACAAGGCAGGTTAGGTCCTATGTTACATTTACAAGTACACAACTTGCATCTCAATTCCTTTATTTAAACACTTATTGAAAACGTTCATGGATACATCACAATGTATTAAATTTCAATTCAATAAGGTTATACAATTAGATAAAGGAATACTTCAAACTCTTCATTTATTCAAATAAAACAAAGAAAGTTACATTCTTAAATCAAAACTTGAGTATATAACTTTCAAAACTTAAATAAAATTCAGCGGAAGTCTTAAATTCAAAATTTGGGCAACATGCCCTTAAAATAGAACTTTCAAAACTTAGAAATAATCTAATATCCATGGCCTTCATGATTCAAGTCAATTTCCTAAAAAATAAAAAGAAGAGGTGAGCATATAGCCCAATGGATCATTCATTAAACAACTAAGTTACTATTTCAAATCAATAGCACCTCCAAATTCAAACACTTTCATGCATTAAGTGATTAAAACAACTTTTTGGTTGTAGTTAACGTTAAGACTGAAATGGGTTCTTTTCCCTTGATGTTCTTAATTTAGATACCCCACTTTAGGGTGGAAAGAGATTTCTTTGTCACTTTCGATTGGATACCGCATACCAAGTATCCCTTAGTTGCATCCCGCAACCGCACACTCCAAGCATGTGTTAAGAACACCCACAATATCCATATGGGTTAATATGACAGTACGTGGTTCTTATCTTCAATATATTATATTTAAGAATCACATAATCATAAAAGAAATTCAAAGTATAAATATCAAAATTTTAAACAACCAAGAAAGCATGAAAACATTACATCACATGCTTGAAACATTGAATTAAATCCTAAATATGGATTCTAAGCATGTCATGCTCTCATGAGTGATTAAAACATAAAAACATGCTAACTAAAATTAAAATATGATTAAACATGCTAAAATTAAAATATCACATGCTGAAAATTAGAATTTAAACAAGCATGAACATGTTAGAAATTTAAAATGGCAAAGTAGATGTTTAAGAAATTCCCTCCACCTTAGTCTGAGTTTTTGTTGAATCCGGCAGAGGTTCGCCTTATCAACCACTTTCAAAACTTTAAACCACCAACAAAACTACTTCAACAACTCTCTAAAATACTAAAATAATAACTTCTCACACAAGAGATAAGAGAGGGTAAGAAGAGGTGCCAAAAAGAAGGTAAGAACAAATTAAGAGGGAAGTGTCAACTCTTTGCTTTGGGATAAGATGAAAGTGAGCAAGGGGGTTTATATAGATGTTCATGAGAGCATATAAGACATCTTAGGGCAGCCTTGGGCAGCTTGGGAAGGTCACAAAAATTTGGGCAAGTTTTTATACATAAAGGGGATGGTTTGTATAAAGAGGGCAAGTGTGCTCATGGTTGGCAAGTGGGACCACTATGGCTTTCTAATTCAAAAAATATGAGTATAATCTTGTTTCCTAACTATGTGTGAACACAAAAGAGGTTCAAATCCTATTCTAATTCAAATGGGGCATCCCCTATGTGCTCATGGCGACTTTCCTTTTTGGTTTCCTTCCCTGCTTATCACACAAAGACACAAGGAATACTTTTCCATTTTCTTATTTCTTGGACATCAAGTATGGGTGTACATTATCAAATTTGAGGGAACACCATATAATAGTCAAAGATGCTCATCTTGGTTCCAAAAAACTATCTAAATAGGGTTACTCACATGTGTGCACACACATATGTACGTGGTTTGGCCAATTTTGGCTTAAGTAGGTGTGGGTGTACACAATCAAGTGGGGGTGGTCATGACTTCATGGGTTCACAAAAATAAAATAAAAATTAATATATTCTTATTTATATGAAATTATAATTTATATCCTATAGTTTTAGAATCACATGAACCTAATGCACATTTTAAGGTATGGTTTGGCCCTAGGTGATTTTCCTTCAAAAACTTTCTTTATTTAAGACCCACTGAGGTCACAAGGCAAATAAAAATTCAAATCATAGGCAATTGTTTTGATTTTTGGATATTTCACTCATTTTTTTAGTTCATGCCATTCCATTTTGTTTTGGGTCATTTTGATCCCTCGAAGTACCCTAAATGACAATTCTTTCTAATTTGGACCCCTCGAAGGTCGTTTGGCAAATGAAAACCCTAACCTTGACCAATTGTTCTAATTTTTAGATATGTTGTCCCCTTAGTTGGTTCATGTCATCTTACTTCATTTCAAGTTATTTTGGGTCCCTAAGGGGCACTAAATGAGAGTTTTGGAACCTGCCAAATTTAGCCCTGAAATGAGCCCGATTTCATTTTGCATCCAAATTTCATTGAATAAATGATAAATTTCATTTAATTGAGTACAAAGAATTTATGGTATCACATCACCCTAGAACACTCAAGGAAGAGGTTAGAATTATCGTTCTCAGAGCAGACAACAACACAGAATGCCAACTAGGGGCAAAATCAAGGTTGTGAGCATAACCAGGCTAGAGTGTTTGTTGTTGAGGCTCAAGAAGATCAAGACCTACCATAGAAACCCTAGTATAACAATATTAGGAAAGGAAAACTTGGTTTAAATTTAATTAGTGGCACATTGTCCTTTACTTAAAATTACTATATGTTAGCGTTTAAAAATTTTGGCTTGAATAAGGCTTTGTACCTAAACTTTTTCAATTAATGAAATTAATTTCCTTAAGAGCTTTTTGTGGCTATGTTCTGAATGTTAAAAATATAAAGAAAGTGTTATCACTCAAAGCAACAATCCAAGGGTTGTCGTGTGGTCAAGTGAACTAAGTCGAAGTTGGGATGCTACCTGTAACAACTTGGGCCCACTAAAGAATTTTCAACCTTAAATGGAGGTACCAGTTAATCAAAGACTTTAGGTTGGGTGTAACCTTAAATGAAAAACAAGCCTACCTTTATAGCATGTCTTGCCAATGAGATCTACTACATCATATCAGGGAAGAACAGAGAAAAAACAAGTGGTTTGTAGGCATAATCGAAGGAGTTACATAGGGAAAGCATACTGACTTCAGGTTAGATGCTGAGAATACCCTAAGACTTGGGGAAAGGATCTGTGTACCTCAGTATGGGTAGAGTAAGCAGACTATACTTGATGAGGCTCATCAAACCAAACATACGATGCATTCAGGTGGGAATAAGATGTACCAAAACCTCAAAAAAACTTATTGGTGAAGAAGAATGAAGAGAGACATGGCTAAGCATTTCTCTAAATTCATGACCTGTCAGAAAGTGAAAGTAGAACATCGAAAACCCTCTAGAATGTTACAACCACTCTCTATCCCTGAATGGAAGTGGGATAACATTGCCATGAATTTCATCAGTGGTTTGCCCAGGAACCAAAAAGGAGAAGACACTGTTTGGATGATTGTGGATCATCTCACTAAAGTGGTTAATTTTATGCCAATCAGATCCACAAACTAAGTTAGTAAGCTATGACCTCTATGTCAAATAAATAGTAAGACTTCATGGTGTGCCTAAGACGATTGTATCTCATTGAGACTCTTGCTTCACCTCTTAGTTCTAGCAGAGTCTACAAAAGGAGTTGGGCGCTAAACTCATCATGAGTACTACTTTTCACCCTCACACAGATGGGTAGTCTGAGAGAGTTATCTAGACCTTGGAGGATATGTTGAGATCATGTGTTATGGATTTTAAAAGAAACTAGAGCAAGCACTTACATTTGGCGGAGTTTACCTATAACAACAATTATTGGGAAAGTATTAAGATGGCTCCGTATGAGGCTCTTTATGGAACACCCTGCAAATCACCAACCTATTGGGCTGAGCTTGAAGACCTTGTGTTGATTGGGCCATACTTGGTAAAAGAAATAAACAACCAAGTCAAACTAATCTAGAAGAGGTTGATTACAGCTCAGAGCTGTCAAAAGAGCTATTCTGACAAAAGAAGGAGACCACTAGAGTTTCGAGTGGGGGACAAGGTGTTTCTAAGAATCAATCCTCAAAAGGGCATTAATAGGTTTGGGTTCAAAAGGAAGTTATCACCAAGATTTGTCGGACCCTTTAAAATACTTAGAAAGATTGGGGAATGTGTTGTGACACACTGACACACCAGCCAACTGGGACACATCGGGTGACTCAAGGTACTTATGCCCCAGGTTCTTCGTTTGAACCTCCATAGAAGTGAAAGAAAACCCCAAGGGGAGGGGACAGTACCTTGAGTCATCTGGTGTGTCTGGTCTGTCAGTGTGTTACAAAAAAAAATTGTATCATTAACCTATGCACCCTACCTTTGTATTGCTATGATGTAATCCTAGGGATGGACTGGTTAGACTAATATCAAGCCCAGATAGATTGTATGAAGAGACGGGTAACCGTAATTCTACCTTTTGGGAAAACCTTCAAAATCAACGAGGATATGCAGAAACTACCAAAGAGTCCAACCCTAGCCTTGTTGAACTGTCTGAAGCAAACGAATGAGTTTGAGGAACTAACCGAAGAAAAACCAATTAACCTAAATAGAATACAAGACCTAGCTGTGGTTAGTGAATACGAGGATGTATTCCTAGACAAATTACCCGGACTATCGCCAGCTAGGGAGTTAGAGTTCAAAATTGAACTTCATCCTAGAACCAACCCTACAACATATCTCTGTATAGAATGGCGCCAGTAGAACTTGTTGAGTTAAAGGCTCAATTAGACAGGCTCAGGGAGAAAGGGTTCATCAGACCAAGTGAATCACCCTGGGGAGCTCCAGTATTGTTTGTAAGAAAGAAAGATGGTTCCATGAGACTATATGTCAATTATTGGAAGCTGAACCAAGCGACAGTAAAGAGTAAGTATCCTTTGCTAAGATTGATGACCTATTTGATCAGTTTCGAGGAGCCACTCATTTCTCTAAGATTGATCTTAGGTTGGGCTACCATCAGTTGAGGATTAGGGAGTCAGATATCAACAAGACGACCTTTAGAACCAAATATGGACACTTTGAGTCCATTGTTATGCCCTTTAGTTTAACCAATGCCCCGACAACTTTCATGGATTTGATGGATGTTTAGACAATATCTTGACTAGTTTGTGGTGGTATACATGGATGACATCCTAATCTACTCCAAGTTTGAGGCTGAACATCTAGAACACCTGAGGATTGTGTTGGAGACCATCAGAAGAAGCCAACTATATGCTAAGCATAGCAAGTGCGATGTAACACACCGACACACCAGACACACCGGGTGACTCAAGGTATTGTGCCCTCCCCTTGGAGTTTTTCTTTCGCCTCCGTGTAGATTCGAACCAAGGACTTGGGGCATAAGTACCTTGATTTCATGAAACCTACTATCATTGAGTTGTCGATAATACCTTGAGTCACCCGGTGTGTCCCAGTGGGTTCGGTGTGTCATTGTGTTACCAAAAAAGGCGCCTTTTTTTGTAACACATCGACACACTGGACACATCGGGACACACCGGGTGACTCAAGGTATTGTCCCCTCCCTTTGGGGTTTTCTCACCTCCGTGGTAATTTGAACCAAAGACCTGGGGCATAAGTACCTTGATTTCACGAAACCCACTACCATTGAGCTGTTGTAACACACCAACACACCAGGACACACCGGGTCACTCAAGGCACTAGGCCCTCCCCTTAGGGTTTTCTTGCCTCCGTAGAGTTTTGAACCCACGACCTGGGGCTTAAGTATGTAGATTTTGCGAAATCTGCTATCATTGAGCCACATAGCTCAATGGTAGCGGATTTCGCAAAAGGTACATACTTAAGCCCCAAGTCGTGGGTTCAAACCTCTGCAGAGGCGAGAAAATCCCAAGGGAAGGGGCAGTACCTTGAGTAACCCGGTGTGTCCCGGTGTGTCCAGCGTGTCACTATGTTACAAAAAAAAGGCGTAACATACTGACACACCAGACACACAGGGACACACCGAGTGACTCAAGGTATTGTCCCCTCCCCTTGGGGTTTTCTTTCGCCTCCGTAGAGTTTCAAACCCACGACCTGGAGCTTAAGTATGTAGATTTTGAGAAATCCACTACCATTGGCTCAATGGTAGCAGATTTTGCAAAATCTATGTACTTAAGCCCCAGGTCGTGGGTTCAAAATTTTGTGGAGGCGAAAAACCCAAAAGGGAAGGGACAGTACCTTGAGTAACTTGGTGTGTCTCGGTGTGTTACAAAAAAAGGTGCCTTTTTTGTAACACACCGACACACAGACACACAAGGACACACCGAGTGACTCAGCCTAATGGTAGTGGATTTCGTGAAATCATGGTACTTATGCCTAGGTCCTTGGTTTAAATCTCAACGGAGGGGAAAAAAAACCCCAAGGGGAGGGCACAGTACCTTAAGTCAGCCCGTGTGTCCCGGTGTGTCTGGTGTGTCATTGTGTTACATGTGAGTTTTGGATGAAGGCGGTCAAATTCCTGGGTCATGTTGTATCAACAGAAGGCATTGCTATTGACCTAGAAAAAGTAGAAGTAGTCATAATCTGGAAGTGGTCTAAGACCGTGACGAGAATCAGAAGCTTCTTGGGATTGGTTGGCTACTATAGAAGGTTCATCCAAGACTTCTCTAAGTTGGTAGGACCTATGACTAAGTTGACCACAAAGGGAGTCAAGTTCGAATGAGATGAGAAGTGTGAACAAACATTCCAAGACCTGAAGAAGAGGTTGACTACGACCCTTGTGTTAACCACTCCAACACCTGGTGTCACTTACACCCTTTATACTGATGCCTTGATGAGTGGAATAGGCGCAGTCTTAATTTAAGAAAAGCAAGCTATCGCTTATGCTTCGAGACAACTGAAGGTCTATGAGAGGAATTATCCTACTCATGACCTAGAATTAGCAGCTATAGTGTTTGCCCTAAAAATATGGAGACATTACCTTTATGGTGAAAGTTCGACCTATTTTCAGATCACAAGAGTCTAGAGTATATCTACACATAAAAGGAGTTAAACCTCAGGGAATAGAGATGGATGGAGTTTTTTAAAGATTATGACTTCCAGTTACATTACCATCTAGGGAAGGCCAACATTGTGGCCAATGCTCTGAGTAGGAAGGTCCACAAACATGAAAAGGAAAAGGGCCAGATGTACTAGCTCGTTGAGGACTATAGGCTAGGAGTGACCTTTAACGAGAAGGAGGCCTACTTCTACCACATGTCTTGTCAACTGAACCTTATACAATAGATCAGGGAGGAACAGAGACAAGAAAAGTAGCTCACTAGATTGATGGAAGGTGTTAAACAAGGTAGACATCCTGATTTCAGGATAGACACTGAGAATACCATACGACTCGTGGAAAGGATCTGTGTACCTTGGAATGGGTAGAGTAAGAATGTCATCATGGATGAAGCTCATCAAACCAAATATAAGATGCATCTAGGAGGAGACAAGATGCACCAGATTCTCAGAAAGACTTACTGGTGGAAAGGAATGAAGAAAGACGTGGCCAAGCATGTCTCCAAGTGCTTAACTTGCCAACAAGTTAAACCAGAACACCGAAAACCCTCTGGAATGTTACAACCACTCCCTATCCCTGAATGAAAGTGGGATAATATTGTCATAGACTTCATCAGTGATTTGCCCACGAACCAGAAGGGAGAAGACACTGCCTGGGTTATTGTGGATCGTCTCACCAAAGTGGTTCACTTCTTGCCAATCAGATCCACAGACCACGTCAGTAATCTTGGAGAACTCTATGTCAAGGAAATAGTGAAGCTTCATGGTGTGCCTAAATCAATTGTGTCTGACAGAGACTCTCGCTTCACTTCACAATTCTGGCTGAGTCTACAAAAGGAATTAGGCACGAAGCTCACCATGAATACGACATTTCATCCTTATACTGATGGATAGTCTGAGAGAGTTATCCAAACTTTAGAGGATATGCTGAGGCCTTACGTCCTAGACTTCAAGGGGAACTGGAGCAAGTACCTACACCTGGCGGAGTTTGCCTATAACAATAGTTATTAGGCAAAAATTAAGATGGCTCCATTCAAGGCTTTTTATGGAAGAACCTACAGATCGCCTACCTGTTGGGTAGAGCTTGAAGATCACATGTTGATCGGTTTAGACTTGGTAGAAGAAATGAACAATCAAGTTAAGTTGATACAAAAGAGACTGATCACAACACAAAGTCGTCAGAAGAGCTATGCTGACAAGAGGAGAAGACCACTAGAGCTCCAAGTTGGGGACAAGGTATTCCTCAGAATCAGTCCTTAAAAGGGCATAAAGAGTTTCAAATTCAAAGGAAGTTGTCTCCTAGGTTTGTTGGACACTTTGAAATACTTCGAAGGATTGGGGAATGCGATTATGAGTTGGACCTACCAAACTAGATGACTTTAGCTTATAACTATTCCATGTGTCCATGTTGAGAAAATAGGAATGTGACCCCTCTCACATTGTCCATTGGGAGGAAATAATGATTCAAGATGATGATACTTATGAGGAAACAACAGTCAGAATCTTCGACTATAAGGTACAAAGTCTAAGAATGAAGGACATTCCGTTGGTGAAAGTGTTGTGAAAACACCAAGGGAGTGGAAGAAGCCACCTAGGAGCTAGAAAGCGAAATAAGGACAAAGTATCCACACCTTTTCAATAGAGATCCTTAACTATGTGCAAATTTTGAAGACAAAATTGTTTTAAGGAGGATAGGTTGTAATACCCTGAAAACTCCGTTGTAACACCCCAACCCCCGTCTTTTTAAGCATTGGACATGACCACCATTATCTTGACAATGGACTTAACCAACTGGTGGGTTGGGCCGGTGTTACTTTACAAGTGAGACACAAACTTGTTCTTCTCTTTTTCAATATCTCGTGCCTTTGTATAAAAATTCGAGAATACAAAATTTTCACTCTAATAAAATCAAGGCAAATTAAAAGAAATAAAGAAATTCAAACTATTTTATTCATAATAGAAAAAATTGAAAGTACTGAACTTTTCAAAAAAAAAACTAATTATTACAGTGGAAAACTTCAAAATACTTTTCAATACAAAAGATTTAAACTTTTGGGAACATGCCCTTAAAAATTCTAAAAATAATAAGATAGAAACTTTCTAAGAACTATCCATGTTTAACTGCTTCATACGTTTCATGTTCTTGGAAAAATAAATTAAGAAAGGAAGGACTGAGCACATATTCCAGTAGATCCTTTTCAAACAACCATCTTTCATATTCAAACTCATAAACCAATTATAATTCAAACACTTGCAATCATTAGGTATTTCAAACAACAATTTATTCAAGTTGAGTCTCAGACCAAAACAACCTTGATGCTCTTAACTAAGTAAACGGGGCCCACTCAGCATCAACCCGTTCGTGGCACGTGTCGGCATCAACCCGTTACATGTGGTGACTCGCAAGGTACTATGATACACGACCCTCAAGTACTTAGGTCTGAAAACCATATAACCTAACTTATATGAAAAGAACATCCATAGCGTCGCCTTGACCACTATGATGGTACGTAGTTATTATCACCATCGTCTCAGCTTAACTCTCATATCATGATCTCATAAAATAAATTTCAGAATATGAAATCAAACTAAAATTCATAATATATACAATCAATTCACTCATAAAACATGCATCATACTTTAATTTAAAATCCTAAGCATGATACTAACATTGTATGGATGATTTAACTGCTTAAACATGAATCAAAACTGAAAACCTGAAATAAACTTTTAAAATTCTGAAATTGAAATTAAAAATCTTTGATTTTAGTGAAAAACACACAAATAATGAGTATGCCATAAATTTAAATAAGAATAGAAGGGTGTTCTAGAAATCACTTTCACCTTGTGACGCTTTCTTCAGAAATTTCGGCAGCAATTCCCCCACGTACTAGTGCCAATGAAGATCACCTAACTTAATTCACCAACTCGAGAGAAAAACTTCTCATGCACAAGTTAGAGGAGAGAAAGGTGAGGAGAGGTGTCAAGAAGAAGGCTTAGAGAAAATAAAAGAAAATTTGAACTCTTAATTTTTTGGAATGAGGGAAGTGAGAGTCTCGGGGGTTTATATAGGTTTTCAAAGGGGAAAAAATAAAAAAATTTCAATTTTTCATGGAGTAAAACACTTAAATTCTCTACAATTTCGTATTTCCTAATTTTAAGGGAAAAATAAATATTTTTCAAATATTTTTTGAAATTTAAAAATTAATTTTTGGTATTTATCTCGATTTTTTGGTATTTTCGACGAATTTTTCGTTGATTTTTGCTTTTTTCGTATTTTATAATTCGAATATTATTCAGTGCATCAGATCGTCCTAGAGACACGCACACAGATCTGATCGGAATGTCGAGATTGGCGCGCACGGAGTCGCACCGTGCATTTTCGCGGTCGTGGTTTCGCGACTTTGATAGCGGCCGTTCGATCATCCTTGATCATCTCCATCTATTCAATCTTCATTATCCTGTGTGCTCAAGCGATGGTGCGGATTGTCTTGCTGCCGTTGGATCGCGATATCAGATTCAGATGCTTTTTAAGTTATTTTTATATGATTTTCAGCCGAATTTCATGTTCTATTTTTGGATTTTATCCAAATCTTAATCCAAATTGACTTTCTAATCTTGTTTTCATAAAAAAATTGTACATATCATTGCATTTTTTTCTATTGTATCCCATGATATACATTATATTCATATATTTTCTTTCAATCAATCCATTAAATTGATTTTATTCCTTATTTGGCTAAACTAAGACCTACGAAATTTTTCATCCGTCAATTTCGTATAATTCTCTAAATAAATTTTCAAATTTCATATAAATTTTTGAGATGTTACATCCATACCAAATGAAACAAAATTCAAGGTCTATTCAGTGAAATTTGGGTGCAAAATGAAACCGGGCGCGTTTCAGGGCTAAATTTGGCAAGTTCTAAAACTCTCATTTTGGAATCCAAAATCACTTGAAATGAAGAAAGTGACTTGAACCAGCCAATTGAATAACATATCCGAAAATTAGCTAAATTGGTCAATATTAGGGCTCTAATTTTGCCAAAACACCTTCAAGGATTTTAATTAGGAAAGAAATAGAATTTATGATACTTCAAGGATTTGAAATGACTCGAAATTCCATGGGATGGCATAAACTAACATGACACACCACATATCCAAAAATCGGGACAATTGGCCAAGATTCGGGTAAAGTACTTTAGTGGGCTCTAAATAAGGAAGGTTTGTAAGGAAAAATACCTTGGGCCAAACTATACCTTAACATTTGTGTCTTGATCATGTGGTTCCAAAACTATAGGTTATACATCTAAATTCATAGTGCTTAGGGAGATATTAATTTTTTAAAATTAATGTGAACCCATGAAGGCATGGCGACCCAAAGCATGTACAAGTCACATAGGTGGAACACCATGATTCCGTGCACCCCCACCCTACCCAATCACCTTGGGAATGTCTTCCCCGATTTGAACTCATGTAAAATGATCTTATGTACCACATTGATGATTCAATACACCCACAAGAGGCATCACCTATAGAAATCCATAAAAGGACGATCCCATGTACACCATGTAGTGATCACGTGCACCTCGTTGCCAATTAAGCCAAAACTGGCCCACATATGTGTAGGTGTGAGTTTGCACACATGACAATCCTTATTAGAAGATTCTAGAACAAGAAAGATACTCTTGATCTCATCCTAGCCATCACCTTTAAATGAGAAAAATTAAGATGGAAAGTGTTATGTAGTAATCTCATGTATACATGGCGCCAAGATTGAGGGATTCCCTCCATAAACACCCAAATTTGAATCTAGCTTCAAATAGAGAGTTTCCTTGTGCAAGATTTCAAAATTAGAGTACGATCTCTCAAGCTTTGATATCATACACCCACTAGCTGGACATCCAAAGGAAAAAAGAAGAAAGACATGCCTTTTTGCCTAAGTGTGATGAATAAGCAAAGGAATCAAAGGGGAAAGATATGAGAGAATATTCACCCTCTCTATGGGACGTCCAAGATCATTTTAGAAGGGTTCTAGAAGAATTTCAGTCTCTAAAATTGAATTAGAAACAAAGACTAGCAAGATCACTAGTGGACCCACAAAAGAGATATACACACATGCCAAAATATGCACACTTACCATGTCCTACCTTTACTGTTTGGAATGTTGCCCAAATGAGAGTGCTGCCCTAGGTGCCCAAAGAGCTACCCATGGACATCCCTTAATGCATTTGAAAACTATAAATACCCCTTCATTATTCACAAATCATTCATTCCAAGAGCAAGTGAAACAACACTAGTGTGTTCTTTCCTTCTTTATCTTCCTCTTCTTGACGTCTCATTTTGTGCCTAAGGAAGGGCTTCTAGTTTTAGAGTTTTAGTGGTCATTAGAGACTGGTTTTGTGGAGGTTTTAATGACAAAAAAGAGGGGAAAACGTTGCTGGATTTTTGGGAAACATCTAAAGCTAAGGTGGAAATTGCCCTCTTAAACCTTTTTTTATATTTAAGCTATTCGCATGCCCATTTCAGTTGATTTGTTTTTCTAGGAATTTTAAATATTTATTTTCAGTTTTCTATTCCCATTCATGCAATGTTTTAGATTCATAAATGTTTAAGATCATAACCATTTTTATGATCATTCATGGTAGTATCATGTTTAGGGATGAGTTCCAAGTTTTGGTGCATGATTTTGAATGATGAATGAATTGTTTCATGTGTTCTTAAATTCTGAAATTTATTTTTTAGTTTATTGTATGATCTGGAAAATTATTATTATTTCTTGAACATGAGATCAAAGATGAGAAAAATAGTGATGCAGACCACATAGCATCATAGTTGTTTGAGTAACACTATAAATGTTCTCTTCTTATGATTAGTTCATGAGGTTTATAACACCTAAGTGATTGGTTAGTGGGTTAGAATCCCTAAGTCCAAAGTCCAATGAAAAAGACTAAGAAATGTCATATTTCATTCTAAGGAGTCACTTAGTTGAGAACATCAAGGGTTGAAAAACTCTTTTGGTCTAAATTACAACTTACATAATCTAAATGCTTGAAATGCCCTAACGCTTGAAAGTGGTTGAAATATGTATGTGTTAATGTCTTGAATATGAGGATAGTTGTTTAAGATCTATTAAGCTTTGTGATCACTCTTCCATTAACATTTTTTAGGAATTTGAACTTGTGAAGAAGAATGTGGGATGCCTCCCTTTTAGAGTCCTTTTATCTTAAAATTTTCTATGTAGGGCATGTTTGCCCACTTGTGTCTTTAATTCCGCTATAGACATTTTTATTTTTATGTACTATTCTTTATGATTAAGTAAAGAGTATGAATTTCTTTTTATCTCTTATAATGTAACCTTGTACGTTTTTTTATTAAGGCATGAGATATTAGGATTAGAAAGTCAAGTGTGTGTTACTTGTAAAGTAACACCGATCTGACCTGCCAACTGTATAAATCCATTGTCTAAATGGGTAAGTCCATTGACTAAATGCTTAAGTCCAATTAAGAACATGGGGGCCAGGGTGTTACATGTGCTTATGAGTTAGACCTACCCAATCAAATGACCTCAGCTCATAATGTATTCCACGTATCAATGTTGAGAAAGTATGAGCCAGATCCCTCTCACATCATACACTAGGAGGAAGTGAACATTCGAAATGATACTACTTACAAGGAAATGACTATTAGAATCCTTGACTACAAAGTGCAGAGCCTAAGGACTAAGGATATTCCCTTCGTTAAAGAATTGTGGAAACATCACGAGGTAGAAGAAGCTACATGGAAGCTGAAAAGCGAAATGAAAACAAAATATCCTCATCTGTTCACTAGGAATCCTTAATGATGTACAAATTCGAGGATGAAATATTTTTAAGGAGGGTAGGTTGTAATACCCTGAAAAATCTTGTACTTAATGAAATGAGAAATTCAATATCAATTTGATGAAATTTGGGTAAGAAATAAAATTTGGTCCATTTCAGGGGCAAATTTAGCAGGTCCAAGATCCTCATTTAGTGACCCTTAGCACCTCAAGATGACCTAAAATTTCATGAGATGACATGAACTAATTAACTAGACAACATATCCAAAAATCAGCTCAATTAGCCAAGAATTGGGTTTTGATTTGCCTAATACCCTTCGGTGGAGTCAAAATTAGGGAAGTAAATGAAATGAAAATCACCCTAGTAAAGAAAAATGGTTTGAAAATATACAATAGTCTATTATGAACACATAAATATAGATTAAAGTCCAAAATTCTTATTATATAAGGAGATATAAATATTTATTAAATTTATATGGACCCATAAATGCATCACCCACAAATGATCAAGTGCACTCATAACCTATACACCCCAAAACCGGCCACATGTGTGAGTATGAATGCGCACACATGTGAAGGAACCTAATTAGAAGTTTCTAAAAGTTTAATCCATGCCCATAAGGGAATCCTAGCTGTCACACACAAGAAGAAACCAAAGAAACAAGAACGAAAAAGTTTCCTAAACCCAAAAATGCACTATCTTGGAGCCAAGTATGAGGATTACCATCATATCCTTGAACTTCAAACCTTAGCCATCCCCTTGTGATTTGTGTGCAAACCTAGCCATTACACATGAGGGGAAACCCTAATCAAAGTTTCCAAAACTATGGCCCCCTTATGTCTAGAAAAATCTATATTAACCTCCCTTGTGCACACTTATTCTTCATCCCAAAGCAAAGAGTTGACACTTCCCTCTTTGCTTGTTCTAGCCCTCTTCTTAGCAACCCTTTTTCCTCTCTTGTGTTCTTGAGTAATTTTTAGAGAGAAGTTAACATTTTAGATTTCTTTTATATTCTTGAAGTTGTTGATTTTTTAGAAGTGCATAGAAAAAGGGAACCTCTGCCGGATTTTCTATAAATGAGCAACTAAGGTGGATGGGATTTCCTATACTTCTACTTTACGAGTTTGAGTTTCTAGCATGTTCATGCATCTTTTATTTTCAGTTTAGCATGTTTATTTTTAGCTTTCAACATGTTTGATTATGATTTAAATTTTGATTATCATGTATGCATGTTTCAAGTATTCATTATACCATGCCATGTTTAGTTTCCATGTTTAGGTTTGATTTGAATTATAAAGCATGTTATGTATTATTTTCATGCTTTTTGAATGTTCTAGTCTTAATTTTACTATTCTGATTTTTTATTCAAGAATATGTGAGAATTAAATTAAAGACTCTAAAGTTATGAACCACTTATTGTCATAATTGGACATGAGATCCTTATTCCAATGGAATATGACAAGATGAATTAGCTTTCCATCCAAGAGTGGAGTATTTTATAAGAACATCAAGGGATTAGAACCCCTTTCAGTCTTAATGTGAACAATAACCAAAGATGTTGTTTGAATTGCATAATTGTCTACAAGTGTTTGAATTTGGATGTGCTTTTAATTTGAATTAGTAACTTAGTTGTTTATGGAATGATCCACTGGGCTATGTGTTCACCCCTTCCCCTCTTATTTTTCAGGAAGTTGAATCATGAAGACTACTGAGTATTTAATAGGATTTTAAATTTGGAAAGTTTATATGTAAGGGTATGTTGCCCAAGTTTTGATTATTTAAATTAAGACTTCTACTAAATTTTAGTTTTTAATATGAGTTATATACTCTTTTGTTATTTGAAATTCAAGTATGTACCTCTTTATTACTTTATTGAATGAATAAAGATTAAAGATTTTCTTTTATCTCCTTGTAATAGTCTTATTGAATTAAAGTTAAATTATTTGGGTTGTGCGCTCATCATGAATTAATAAGACTTGGGATAATTGAAATAGAATGTGATGCATGTTGTGTACTTATAAAAGTAACATGGCCGACCCGCCTTGTGATTAGATAAACAATCAAGTCTCGGAGGTTGGGGTGTTACAAAAGTCGTATTAGAGCCGCTCTCGGTATGACGAAGATGTCAGTCCTAAGGACAAGATTGCTCCAAGGGGGGTGGATTGTAATATCCCACATTAGTCTAACACTAGAATGATGCATGGGCTAAATGAGCAATTGTAAACCTTACTAGTGCCGAACGCTTTTGGGAGACTCAAGTTTGAGTCTTGCTAAGAATAAAACCCTACACCTATTCAGTGGTAGCTAAGGTGGAGACAGTATCGGTACATAGTGGGCCCAAGTTTTGTAGTTTAACATCTGTTTAGTGATAATCATTTCTTATGGGTGTACCAGTGCACAAAAAGAACTTCCACGAAGCGAACAAACGGGGGAACGAGCAACCATAGATATAAAACATTCCCACTCCATCTCAGGCCTAGATTTAGTTGTTAACATTTACTTGAGAGTACCGTGAGAGTGCAGTCTCTGGTTGAACAGCCACAATATACAATAAAATTTATGTTACCATGATAATGTGATTGAAATTGTTAGAGTACCGTGATTTCAAGTCTCTTGTACATGTAGGTAACCAATTTGCATATTATATACCATGTAGTTTAAGGAATAATTGTTCTATGCATTGAAAAAACCTACGAACGCTTATAGTAATTAGGATCATATACTAAAATGCAAGGTCAAGGACTTTAAACCATCAAGGCAAGAGTTAGAATGCAGAGAGTGAAATAATAGTTGTAAATGACCATACACTCTCTTTAATATTATTTTTGTCTTGAATGTAAAGCATGACTGTGTGTTTAGTTTATAAGCTTAGAAGCATGTTAGGAAATGATGCGTTAATTGTTGTATGTTTGTGTACCCATGACACCTTGATAGCAATGCTACGTGTTTCTATTATTAAATACCATTCTAAGAATATGTCACCCATGCTATTTATTGGATAACATTATCTATGTGACTTGGTACATGATAATTTGTCAACATGTTTAGCGAATGCATGTATGGTGATAATGAGATAAATTATGCATGCTAGTGGTCACTAAATAAAGACAATTAAGAGTCTAACCACGTACTGGGCGATGATATAGATACTATAGTAGTAGTCTTGTGTCATAGTGGGTATTTCCCCACCCTAGGTGGGTGTCCATGCTACTATGGCAATAGTTGAGAAGGAACTAAGGATCGAGTGAGACCTCACTCTTAAGGTTGTGTTAGCATGAGGAATTGGCCTTCGGGGTGTCACTTCCAAGAGTTGGGACACAGGAGAATACCAAGGAGATTCTTTTCGATCTTAACGTCAACATAAACAATTGAACTATTTGAAACGCCTAATGATTTATAAGTGTTTGCATGTCTTATATCTTTGACTTTAATAATGTTTGAGATGTGTTGTACATGATCCAATGGGCTCTTGAGCTCACCCCACTAATCTATTTTTCAGGTGATAATTGAAGATACTTGCTCACAAGCAAGTAAATGGAGACCATTGGAATAATTTGATGCAATGAATTGTTGAGGTTGCATAGGAGCAGAAATTCACCATTTGTTTACAGTTGTAGGGCATGGGACCTGTATTTAATTTATGTTTGGTTGGTTTATTCATTGACTTTGGCCATGGGGCTAGGAGTACTTTATTTCTTTATGAGTTTAATCATATTATTTCTAGTTGATATGCCATCCCAATGTTAAATCATGGATGATATTATTTTTTATGTTTTCGCATTCTGATATTTTATTAGGATGGTTACGAGAAAGAAAGAATTAAAGTAACGTCTCGGTTTCCAGATATTAAAAGCTGGAGTTACCGCATGATCATGGCTCGAGACGAGAGACGAAGATGCCCAGTCAGTGATGTATGTGATAGGATTTAGGGGCCATGGTGTTACAAAGGTGGTATCAAAGCTCAATCACTGGCTCGCTAGGGAAGAGTTCAATCAATAACTCACCCGGAAAGTCTAGTCTGGGGCTAAAGGTGGTACTAGTCTAGTGAGATGTTTACATAGAACCCAGTTAGTAGCTTAGTTAGTTCATCAGTTAGTGGCTTAGTCAGTAAGTCACTTGGCTAGAGCTTGGAGGGTAGACTATGAAGTACTAGTCCTACATAGGAGTTGGGCAATAGAGACTTTGCATACTAGGGTCTAGGGATACCTTAGGAATAACTAGGGTGTTGTCAAGGTAGCATTGTTGATCATAAATAAAAGCTTTTAGGGCCTAAGTTAGACACTGATAACGTGTGAAATGAAACATTTGATTGATCAGGACACGAAATTGAGAGGATCATGTATCCTTGGTTTTTATGTGGTATGAGATGCATAAAAATTTGGAGATATGGAAGAACCTTGGACTCAAAGAATGAAGAACCATGTTTGGTGAGTGATCGGTGGCTTTGGATCAACTTTTTTCCCTATGCTTTTCTAGTATGGGATGGTCAAGTGTACTTGGGCTTGGGAAGCCTTAGACATCAAGACATTTGTCAAACTTGGAGGCATGGGTAGAAGCTTGGAATCTTGCTATGCTAGCGTGTTGTTTGTAATGTATGATTGACTGTATGTATGATTGTTTGCTTACATGCCTTGACTATGTGAAAATTTTCAATGTATATATCATAAATGTTTCTTTTTTTAATCTTGAGACCAAATCTTGCACCAAGATATGAACAATTCATTGTTGTCACACCCAGACCCCTGGGTTGGACATCATATCTGTTAATCTAAGGCCCTGTTGTCGGGCGTTGCATGGCTCCAAGCTCGACGCGTGGTCCGTCGAGGCACTGGGCGTGCGACAATCATCATCATCTTTTCACTAACCTCTATACACGAGGTTTAGATCATTTCATAATTTCAAATAATCATTTCATTCATGCTTCACTAAGCAATTAATTTC
>JAJIYU010007008.1:0-19785 GCA_030144865.1 Tinospora cordifolia | reverse complement strand
GGATGCGGTTCAGCCAAGAAAATGGACCTCATTCGTCAAAAGATCGTGGAGACCAGACCCCATATAGTCTCTCTGCAAGAATTAAAGAAGAAGAAGTGCCCTGTAGAGTTAATCGCAAGGCTGTGGAAAAGAAGAAAGGTGGAGTGGGATTGTCTTTCGGCCTCCGGGACGGTAGGATGTATTCTAATTGCTTGGGATACCAGGCACATAGAGGTTACAGATAGGTTCGAAGGACGATTATCCAAATCAATCAAAATCAAGGAAGCGGACCAGGAAGAATGGTGGTTCACAGCCGTTTACGGCCCCTGTCTCAGTTGGGAGAAGCAAGAGTTTTGGGATGAGATGGCAGCCCTCTCAGTTCTCCTCTCTGGCCCCTGGTGTGTTGGGGGTGATTTCAACACCATTAGGAATCCAGAGGAGAAGAACAGTGGGGAATACTTCGACCCCCCAATGATACAATTTGATGAGCTTATCAATGAGCTCCAGCTGAGGGACCTCGAGTTAAGAAATGCTAAGTTTACCTGGACAAATAACAGAGATTCGGTAACATTATCAAGACTGGACCAATTCCTGGTAAATTCACAATGGGACTCCATATTCCCTTTCTACAATCAGTTCCTATCTCAAAGGACAACTTCAGACCATTGGCCTTTAGTTCTGGATTTCCAGGTGGTCACTTGGAACAAACAAACTAACTTCCAATGGAAAGATTACAAGTTTATGCAGAAGCTGAAGATCCTGAAGTGTGACTTACGGGGGTGGAGTAAGAACTTCACTACGGCGGAGCAAGAGGAGTTGAAAAAGACTTAAAAAGGAGCTTGAGGATATAGACAAGCAAATCGAATAGACGGGAAGCTTCATGGACAAGAAGGAAAGAAGGGAGACTGCATTATCAATGATACACACCTTGGAATCCCGAGTTGAACGGAAGGCGAGGCAGATGGCCCGTATCAAGTGGGCTAAGGAAGGGGATGTTAACTCCCGGTTCTTTCACAAAGTCCTCTCAATAAGAAGAAACAAAGCGGTTATCAGAAGGCTAGAAATCAGTGAAGAGAAGGTGATAGATAACTTACCAGAGATCAAAGAAAACATCCTTCAATATTTCTCCAATATTTATGCTGATACTACTTCCCCAAAATGGATAGTGGAGGGCCTGGATTGGAACCCAATATCAGCAGACCAGAGCACATGGCTCGAAAGAGAGTTCTTTGAAGATGAAGTGAAGGAGGCTGTGTTCCAATGTGATGGAGAAAAAGCTCCAGGTCCTGACGGGTTTTCCATGTTATTCTTTCAAAAAAACTGGACTGTGATCAGAAAGGACGTCCTGAATGCAATTTTGGAATTTCACAATTCTGGAATTATCAACGGATGCACCAATGAAACTTATATCCAACTTATTCCGAAAAGTAGGGATTCCAAGAGGGTGGAAGATTACAGGCCTATCAGCCTAGTTACCAGTCTGTACAAGATCATAGCCAGGATGCTAATGAGAAGGTTAAAGGAAGTCATCATGGATACAGTTGCTGAATCTCAGCTGGGCTTCGTCAAGGGAAGACGCATATTGGACGCCGTCCTTATTGCTAATGAAGCTGTTGATGATTACAGAATAAACCATAAGGAAGGAATTGTGGTGAAGATTGACTTCTCAAAGGCCTATGATTCGGTCAGATGGCATTACCTCATTCATGTGCTGGAAAGGAAAGGATTTGGTCCCAAATGGTGTAGATGGATCAAGGGGTGCTTATCTTCTGTTAATTATTCTGTTCTCATTAATGGAAGACCACGAGGAAAGATTAAGGCATCCAAGGGCTTAAGACAAGGTGATCCTCTCTCACCATTCCTCTACATCCTAGTAGCAGACACTCTTCAAGGCATTCTTAAAAAGGCAGAAGAACAAGGGCTAAAAGGATTCGACCTAGGCAGAGAAAAGATCAAATTATCACATCTTCTCTATGCAAATGATGTTTTATTCTTCCTAAATAATGATGTTCACAGTTGGAGACTGCTTAGAGGAGCCCTGCAAAGCTTCTCCCTCATTTCAGGCCTAAGAATTAACTTCCAGAAGAGCCAACTGGTTGGTATTAATCTAAATGCAGCCGATATTGGAAGAGCTAAAAAAATCCTAAAGATCTCTGCTACAGAACTTCCCCTTAAATATCTGGGCTTGCCCCTTGGAGGAAATAACAAGAGAATCGAGTTCTGGAACCCAGTGATTCAGACGGTGAATAGAAGGATTGAAGGTTGGAAAGGAAGTTACTTGTCTAGAGGAGGAAGACTACTATTAATCAAATCTGTCCTAGAAGCGCTTCCTTCATACTTCATGTCATTATTCCTGATGCCAACTACAGTCAGAATGAAAATAGAGAGGAGCATCAGAAGGTTCTTCTGGAAAAATGAAACTGCGGAGAATACTCAATTCTTGGTGAAGTGGGGCAAGGTGTGTAGCCAGATCGACAAAGGAGGACTAGGGATAGGTAATATAAAGATTAAAAACATGGCCATGTCAGCAAAATGGCTGTGGAGATTTTCAGCAGAAAAAAACGCCCTCTGGAGGAGAATTATCTCAAGCATCCACGGGAATTCCCATAATAATATGGAAACGGGACTGAATAATAGGACCTCGGGTAAGTCTCCTTGGAAGAACATAGTTTCCATATATCCGAATTTCCTAAAGCTTGTCCAGTGGAGGATAGGAAGCGGATCTAATATTCAAATGTGGGAGGATGTATGGAGGGGGCAGAGGCCTATGAAAGAGGTGTACCCACGTCTGTTTAGATTGACGAGAAGCCCAACGGTGTCCCTTCAACAGATGAGATGCAGTGGTTGGGACAATGATGTTACAAATATAGGATGGAACTTCAACTTTAGGAGACCTCTGAAAGACGAAGAAATTGAGGATCTTATTAATCTTATGCAGACTCTCGACAGTATTCAGTTCAGGGATGCAGAAGATTCTTGGAGATGGACCAAGGAGAACACAGGCAGTTTTTCAGTTAAATCTTGTTATGAGGCTTTTATGGCCCAGACAGATAACCACAGCGGCACAGAAACTGACAGCAGATTCCTCTCCACATGGAAATATCCCATTCCTACAAAAACCAAAATCTTAATTTGGCTTATTGTATTAGGCAAATTAAACTGTGCCTTTGAAATGCAGTGAAAAATGCCTAACCATTATATTTCCCCCTCTTGGTGTTGTCTTTGCAGGAATGATGAAGAGGACGTAGGTCACCTTTTTTTGGAGATGTAACATGTTGAAAGAAGTTTGGGAAAGATGGAGATCTCTGTTGCCCGTCATGGTTCCCCCGACAGACGCTCCCTCAACTCTCTCAGTTCCAGGATCTATTCCCCTAAAGCTTTCTCATTTTTGGAATATTATTAGATTTGCCATATGGTCGGCTGTCGGGGAAGCTAGAAATAGATGTATTTTTAGGAACAATAGTGTTGATTGTAATAGTATAACTTATAAAGCAATGTTTCTTTTTGCTTGTTGGGTCAGTAGTTCTAAATGGAAGGGGGGGTTTACTCTAGGAGACTGGTTGAGGGGATGACCCTCAATTTTGCAAAGCTTTTTGTAAGAAATCCTCCCACGTCTCTGTAAATGGACACCTCGTCCAATCATTTCCTATATTAATATATATTTATGTTTCCATTTAAAAAAAAAAGCAAAAAAAAAAGTGTTTAGATCTACAATCCCAGTGTGGTAATAAAAATTGGGGAAAAAGAAAAAAAAACAAACAATGACAAGTCCATCTCTTTTCCGCAGTACTTATTTTTCAAATCTTTTTATTTATCATCTCAAGCACACCCTCTTGATTTTATATTTGCATCTTTTATCATAATAATTACTACAAGCTCAATCAGTATTCTGGTAGTCATTATAATTACCACTAGTTCAATCAGTATTCTGGCAGCCATTGAGGATATTATCATACTAGCTGGATAGAGAGTAAATGAAATGAAGAAATCTACTTTCCTACCAATTGACTCTGCAGTTTTCGTCTCCTTCCCACCTCTAACTGTTACAACAATTACAATCAAGCCAAAGCTACCATCAAGACTGAATCATGAGGAAACACAGGCAGCAAGAACCAAATGGCCACCATAAGTTATTATTGGATCACACTGCTACTAAGCCTAAGAAAGCAATGGGGGAAGAAATAATCTTCAAGATTTGTATAGAAATCTGAACGTCGACTTTGCGCTCGACAAAGTAGAGTGGAGGAAGCAAATTTATACATCATTGACCCCAAATAGTTTGGAAAATGCTTAGTTGAGCTGAGTTGAATTTTTGCAGAAGAGGTGAACAAGATATGAGAGCAAAACGTCAACAAAAGGTAAAGATGAACCTGATAACAAGGACATCTGTACAGTACACTCTTGTCTTTGGAATCTCCTATAGGAATCTCCTAACAAATCATTCCAACCAAACAAGGACATCTGTAGAGTACACTCTTGTCTTTGAACGTTCTAAGCTAAAACCTCGTTCACGTCTCTGTTGCTTTCTTGGTGATGGCATTGAACATAAGGGCTACCGATGTTATGATCCTATTACACAAAGACTATGCATATCTCGCCATGTGCAATTTTAGGAACATCGACCATTTATGTCTCTTTCTACATCATTACCATCACCTCGTTCCCCCTTCTTGTTCATTGATTCCTTCCCAGCATATTTTCTGACTCTAATGCAGGTGAAGCAAGCTCATCAACCTCCAACTTATCTAAAGGAACTAATCTGCCTGCCACGTCAGCCGATCCAATTAACATATTACCTGAGATTCTTCCTACACCTGAACTGTTCTAGTCGGGTAAGAACTCTTCCATCTCACCTTCAAGATTATCACTATTTTTTTGCCCTAGCCACTTTGTACGAGCCAACCACCTATCACGAGGCTAAATCTGATTCGTTATGGCAACAAGCTATGATCAAAGAACTCAAGGCTATGGAAACAACTCATACATGAGATTTAATTGACTTGCCTCAAGGTGAAATTGTAGTAGGAAGTAAGTGGGTGTTCAAGATTAAAATTCGTGCCAACAACTCCATACAATGCTATAAAGCATGACTCGTTGCTAAAGGTTTTACACAGGAATATGACAGTGATTATGAGGAAACCTTTGCTCCAGTTGCTCGTCTTATGACTTTTTGCTCTTTACTTGTGATTTCTGTCGTTCGCAAGTGGAAGATGCTCCAAATAGATGTCAAAAATGCATTCCTTAATGGATACTTACTTGAGGAAGTTTACTTACAACCTCCTCAAGGCCTTGACCACCCACCAGGAAAAGTTTATCGTCTTCGTAAAGCCATATATGGCCTCAAACAGTCTCCTAGAGCTTGGTTTGCTAAGTTTAGTTTTGTACTCTCTCTCAGCAGGGATTCACACCTAGCTCTTATGGCTCTGCTTTGTTTCTATGATGCACAGAGGCTAGCCTTATTATTCTTCTACTTTATGTTGATGACATGGTCATTATAGGAGATGATGTTTTAGGAATTTATGCCTTGCAAACATTTCTTGGCCAAACTTTTGAGATGAAAGATTTGGGCACACCAAGCCACTTCTTAGGCCTTGAATTACATCAAGCTTTAATGGATATTATCTTACACAAGCTAAGTATGCCTCTGATCTCTTATCTTGTGTCGGTTTGACTGACAGTAAAATTGTTGACAGTCCATTAGAAACAAATGTCAAGCTACTACCCAATGATGGTACACCTCTACTAGATGCAACGTTGTATTGACAATTAGTTGGTAGTCTTATCTACCTTATTGTTAATCGACCCGATCTATCTTATGTTGTTCAGCTCATGAGTCAGTTTATGCATGCTCCAAGATCTTCTCATTATGCAGTAATTTTAGGTATATTTCGATACGTAAAGGGTACCATGTTCTATGGTCTTCATTTATCTCCCATTCCTCCTTAGATCTTCATGCTTTTTCAGATGTTGATTGGGCAGGTGATCTTACTGATAATCGATCTGTTACCGGATGTTGCTTTATTCTTGGATCGTCATTAATCTCTTGGAAGAGCAAGAAACAAACATTTGTTTCACGCTTGAGTACAAAAGTTGAATATCGCGCTCTAGCAGACACCACTTCTGAGTTGTTATGGATTCAATGGCTGCTACAAGACATGAGAGTTTCCTTTTCTGTAGGTTCCACTCTTCACTGTGATAACATGAGTGCCATCCAAATTGCTCATAATGATACGTTCCACGAACGAACAAAACACATTGAGATTGATTACCATTTCATTCGTTAACACATCAAACAAAACACCCTTTGTTTGACCCACGTCGCATCTGCTGATCAAGTTGCTGATATTTTCACTAAAGCACACCCACCAGGTCGACATCGACTCTTGGTTGACAAACTCAAGATGACTTCCTCTCTACCACCTTGAGTTTGAGGGGGGATGTTACTATATCTTATAGATATTATAGGATATTATTATATATAATTACAAAGATTATATTGTATCTAAAAGATATTATACTGTATCTTTTATTTTTTTTCTTTTTTGCTCTATTGAGCTATAAATAGCCTACTGTAGCATGTAAATCATTCATTTAGAACTTAAGCAATTCAATTCATATCATTCTCCTTCGAACCACATGAAATCCATTGACCATCGGCGCAGTGCTCACAACACTTCAAATCCTCATTGATTTTTATGTTTCACATTAGATCTTGTAAGATACATGTTCAGGCTCGAAACTCTGAAACAACATGAAGTTAGGATGAAATTATTAAAAACGAGAGAGAGAGAGAGAGAGAGAGAGAGAGAGAGAGAGAGATGAAAAGAGATCAAATCGAAACTTAGTGAATGCAAACGTTTTCCTTCATCGTAGCAGATCTTATGTGGTTTCTCAATGAAAACTAAGAAGAGAAGTGTGTCAAAAGAAATGTCAAATGCTCCTAGTGAGTGATATTAGACAAATTGAAGATGAGTCCTGCAAGCATCTAACTCGTCTTTTACACTTGAGAGGCACACTTGAACGAGGGAGTGTACGACTTATGGCTAATTGGTATTCATGCTACACTAAAACCACAAATAGAGAGCTCCCGAGTCCCATATATATATATATATATATATATATATTTGGCGGTAACAGTTTCCATCCAGTGATAAGCAGTATCGCTACAAAAAACCTTATTATTTGAAAATTTTAAATGTTTTATAAACTAAATACAAAAACTACTTGAAAAAGCAAGGAATTATCAAGAACACCAGAGGAGAAAATTTTTTAAGAAAGAATTATTTTTTTTGTTGATGATTGCTATAAGACACAAGATTCTCTTATATAAATTTCTAGAATAGGGGGTTACATTACCTATTTAAATAATCTCATTAATTTAAACATTGTAAAATTTAGAAATTACAAAATCCTAAATGTTAAAGAGTTACAAAGACATTCAATATAAATTATTTATAATACTCTCTATTTGAATATCTTTTATATGAGAATATATCTCATTAAAACCTAAATTAAACCCAATAGAAAAAAAATATTTAGAAAGAAAAAAATAGGTATTCTTATAGTCTTATAATATTATTAGAACTGCCTCGTTAAAAACCTTGTAAGGAGAACTCAGTGGCATAAAACCTTAGCTAAGGAAAAAAAGTATAGTGCATTAATCAATAACTCCTCGTTATTTTCTTCCTATTGATAATATCATTTAAGATCTCTAAGCTGACGCATCTCAATGTTATGAACAAACTTTTTAAATAATGTAGTTAGTAAAGCCATTGTAAACATTTCTGTCAAATTGTTACTTGAACGAATTTGTTGAATTTCAATATCACTATTCATTTGAAGATCATGTGTAAAGAAGAATTTTGGCGAAATATGTTTTGTTCTATCTCCTTCTATATATGCTCCTTTTAGTTGTGTGATGCAATTAGCATTATCTTCATATAATATTGTTGCAACATTATTATTTGAAGACAAACCACAATCCCTTCAATATGTTGAGTTATTGATCTTAATCAAACACTTTCACGGCTTGCCTCATCAATTGCTAATATTTCAACATAATTTGATGATGTAATAACTAATGTTTGTTTGGTGGACCTCCAAAATATAGCAGCGCCGCCACATGTGAATATATAGTATGTCTGAGATCTTGTTTTATGTAGATTGGATAAATATCTTATATCTACATAACTAACTAATTGCTCTCAAGATTCATTTGAATAAAATAAACCAAGATCGATTGTGCCTCAGAGATATCGGAATGCATGTTTGACTCCATTCGAATGTCTTCTTGTAGGTGAAGAACTATACCTTGCTAATAAATTTACAGAAAATGTTACATCAGGTCTTGTATTGTTAGCAAGATACATTAATGCACCAATGACACTAAGATATGGTACTTCGAGACCAAGTAGTTCTTCATCATCTTCTCAAGGCCGAAAAAAATCTTTATTCACATCAAGTGAACGAATAATCATTGGAGTACTCAATGGATGAGCTTTATCCATGTAGAATCGTTTCAAGATCTTTTATGTGTAAGTTGATTGATGAATATAAATTTTACTTGATAAATGTTCAATTTGCAAGTCAAGACAAAACCTAGTTTTACCAAGATCTTTTATTTCAAATTCTTTCTTTAGATAATTTGCTACTTTTGAAGTTTTTCAAGACTTCCAATAATTTTCAAATCATCAACATATAGAACAAATGTGGATCCAGTTTTCTTGATGAAAACACATAGAAAAATTGAACCATTCTTATAACCTTCTTTAGATAAATACTCATTGAGATGGTTACACCACATTTGTCTAGATTGTTTCAATCCATACAAAGATCTTTGTACCTTTATTAAATAAATTCTTCGAGAATTTGAGTTAAATGTTGTAG
Organism: Tinospora cordifolia; assembly: GCA_030144865.1. NCBI lineage: Eukaryota > Viridiplantae > Streptophyta > Magnoliopsida > Ranunculales > Menispermaceae > Tinospora > Tinospora cordifolia. The sequence goes on along the minus strand of JAJIYU010007008.1, from coordinate 10,920 downwards.
GCATCTGAAATCATTCTGGGATTTTTATATAAATATCACTATCAAGATATCTATATTAGTAGACTGTTACTACATGTAACACCCCAGCCCCCAAATCCTGTCACAATTGCCACTGACTGGGCGTATTCGTCTTTCAAGGTGAGACATAATCAAGTTAAATATGCGGTCACTTCCGCTTTCAATATTCGGGAACCGGGACATTACTATATTCTTTCTTTTCAATCACAACCATCCTAATAAAACATCAGAATGTGAAAACATAGACAATAATTGTAACAACCCCGGCCCACCGTGACGATATTGTCTCCACCTTAGCCACCATTGATTGGGTGCAGGGTTTTGTTCTTAACAAGACTTAAACTTGAGTCTTCCAAAAGCACTTGGCACAATGAGACACCCTCAAATGCACATTTAGCCTAGAAATTCCTTGGAGTCGGATCGATGTGGGATATTACAATCCACTTCCCTTGGGAGTAATTTCATCCTTAAGATTTGCACCTTCAGGACACATAGAACGACTAATACCATTTGTAACAACTGGGGCCCATCGTGGCGATCTCATCCCCACCTCATGCATGATTCAACATAGGGATGGTATGTCAACTAGACATAATATGAATCAAACTCATAAACAATAAAAAAACTCTGACCCCATGGGCTGAGATCGAATGAATCAATAAACCAATACTTGGCCCCATGACCGAAGTCAATAAATAAATCAACCAAACATAAATTAAATGTAGGTCCCATGCCCTACAAACCAAAATGGTAAATGGACTCCTACTCCTATACCTCAACTACTGAAAGGTATACTTGAACTACAAAATTGTCTCATTTACTTGTCAGCACAAGTGCCTTCAGTGATTACCTAAGAAAAAGATTAGTGGGGTGAACTCAAGAGCCTAGTAGATCATATACAATACATCTCAAACATTTTTAAAGTAAAATAAAAAAAACATGCAAACACATAAATCATTAGGCCTTTTAAAACACTTCAATTGTTTATGTTAACGTTAAGACCTAAAGAAATCTCTTTGGTATTCTCCTGTGTCCGAACTTTTGGAAATGATGCCCCGAAGGTCAGTTCCTTATCATGACACAACTTTAGCTATGAGTACTCACTCGATCCTCAGTTTCATCTCAACTATTGCCACGGTAGCATAGACACCTACCTAGGGTGAAAAAATACCCACGACGATAATAGACTACTGCCACAGTAACTGTATCATCACCTCGGTACATGGTTAGAATCTTAGTTATCTTTATTCAGTGACCACTAGCATACACAATTTATCTCATCATCATGATACATGTATATACTAAACATGTTGATAAATTATCATGTAACAGGTCACACAAATCATGTTATCTAACAAATAGCACAAACGACATATTATTAGTATACATTTTAATCATAGAAATAGGTAGCATGCTATCAAAGTATCATAGGTACACACAAATATATAACAATTAACATGTCATTCCTAGCATGCTTCTAAGCTCATAAAAGTAAACATATGGTTATGCTTTACATTTGATACTGAAATAATATTAAAAAGAGTGTACGGTCATTTCCACCTATTCCTCGTTCAACTCCTTAAATCCTAGCTTTGTTATTTCAATCTTCCTATATCCTCAACCCTTTTTTGGATTAAAAACCATTTCTTAGTATTTATTATATTTCTAACATTTCGAACTCATAATCTAATGATTTTCAAGTCAAACGAGTGTGTTGTATGCAAAAGAGCGTGAAATAATCATCTTATAGTGTCCATTACCCATTAGCACCATAGTACAAGGAAGGTACTAGAGTGTTCGAGATTTCGTGCACAAAAGGTTCGAAAGACAAAATGGTCATCGCGTTACTACGATACTCCCAGTGTTACTATGGTAATGCGAGGTTGTTCTTGCGTGTACAGTGCGCTACCATGTTCCGCACCGTGGTAGTCACATGGTATTTTGAGAAATCATCTTCCATTCGTGTGTTTCTTGTTTCCCTCATGCATAGGACTTTGATACATCAAACTTATGATTCAAAGGTAAGTTTTTTAGTGAGTATAAGAGTTTTATACCTCTTCGTTAATTGTTCCTCCTCTGTTTGTCTCCAAACGTTGTTTACGAGTGGTTCTGGTACTTTGTTATGTTGTAAAGAGTGAAACAACATGTTATACATCATTACAATCGACACTATTCATGATAAGATGTAATACATAACTCATATACATGTTTGAGAGTTGAATCTTACCTTGTAATACGTTCTGTCGAGGTTTCGGGCTCTACAATGGACTGCAGCGTCTATATCAATGCAATTATTTTTGTTTGGTTTGTGTGACGATCAAAGAAGTAAGGGAATGAGTCGAAACTACCTCACAATGTGTGGGGAAGAGAAGGGAATTGCAGAAGGCGGCTAGGGTTCGTTGGCTAGTAAAGATGAGCGGTTGCGGAATGACTTGTGCGATTACGGATCCTTGCGCACACAATATATGGATAACTTAGCACCCTAGAACTTTCATTTTTAATCTTTAATTGCAGTACCACGATATCTTTGCTAAGCACCGTTTTAACAGATCTGTGTCCCAAAACTTCGAGTTTTCTAACCATAGCATTGTGATATTGTGTTTCGGCACCGCGGTACCACGTTTATGTCCCAACTTATGTTATCACAGTACCACAGTAGTGGCAACAAATACCACGATATCGACGTGAAAACTTTTTTTTTCATTTTACACCGCATTACCGTGGTATCCAGATGGCTACCACAGTAGATGCATACTTTGACCTTTTTTTGAGAGAATTTCTAAACTCTTTGAGGTATTACAATCTATCCCCCCTCCCCCTTAAAAGAATTTTGTCCTCAAAATTTAAAAATGATCACATACCTATACGATGCCTTCTAGTTAGCTGCTCCTGGTAAAGAGGTTCGGGTACTTCTTTTGTATTTCGCTTTCTAATTCTAGGTAGCCTTTTTCAGGTCATGGTGTCTCTATAGAACTTTAACTAAAGGGATGTCCTTAGTTATGAGGTTTTGTAACTTACGATCAAATATCATAATCACTGGTTCTTCGTAAGTAGCATCATCTCAGATGTTAACTTCCGCCCAGTGTATGATGTGAGAGGGGTTCGGCTCATACTTTCGTAACATCGATACATGGAATACGTTATAGGTCAAAGACATTTTGTTTGGCAATTCTGGTTCATAGGCACACTCATCAAATTTGCTTAAGTATTTCAAATGGACCAATGAATTTCGATGATAGCTTCCCTTTGACCGCAAAACATTTGATCCCTTTTTGAGGGTTGATCCTCAAGAATACTTTATCACCAGCCCAGAACTCTAGTGGTCTTCTTCTTTTGTCTGCATAGCTCTTCTAACTACTCTGAGCTATGCTTAACCTCTTTTGGATCTGTTTCACTTGTTCATTAATCTCTTGTGCTAGGTCTGGCCATGTAAGTACATGGTCCTCAAAGTCTGCCCAGCAAGATGAAGATCTACAGGGTCTATCGTAGAGAATTTCAAATGGAGCCATTTGAATCCTCATCTGATAGTTGTTATTGTAGGCAAATTCTGCTAAGAGCAAGTATTTGCTCCAATTGCTCTTCAAGTCTAGTACACATGTTCTCAACATGTCTTCCAGTATATGTATCACTCTCCCAACTTGCTCATCTGTCTGAGGATGGAATGCAGTACTCATGGTGAGTCTACTGCCTAACACTTTCTGTAGGCTCTGCCAGAACTGAGATGCGAATTTGAGATATCTATCTGACACTATGGTATTAGGTATACCATGTAGCTTAACTATTTCCTTGACATACAGTTCTCCCAGTTTTCAACCCTGTGTGACGATCAGATAAGGAAGGGAATGAGTCAAAACTGCCTTAGAATGCGTGGGGGAGAGGAGGGAGCTGAAGAAGGCAGCTAGGGTTCGTTGTGCAAATGAAGATTAGTTGCTGTGGAATGAGTTGTGCGATTAGGGATCCTTTCGCACACAATATATGGATAACCTAGCGCCCCGAAACTTTCATTTTTGATCTTCAATCACAGTACCATGGTATCGCGTCCCAATACCGCAGTATTTGGGACTATTTTTAATTACAATATTGCGGTATCATTTCTAAGCATCATGGTAACACGTCTGTGTCCGAAAACTCCGAGTTTTCTAATCACAATATTGTGGTATTGCATTTCGACACCGCAATACCACGTTTACATCCCAAAAGTTTTATTTTTTATCGCAGTATTGGCAGCCAGTACCTCGGTATCCACGGGAAAACTTTTTTTTTATTTCACACCGCACTATCGCGATACCCAAATGGCTATCGCGGTAGCTATGTAGGTTTTGACTTTTTTTGAGAGAGAATTTCTACACTCTTTGAGGTATTACACTACATCCATTAGACACATTTTAATTTTTTCTTGGACTGCCAGACTCATAAGATATTTAAACGTAATTGCATCCACCACAGGAGAATATGTCTCATCAAAATTAATACCTGGTCTTAGTGTAAAACTTTGTGCAACAAGTCGCACTTTATATCTTACAATTTCACTATTCTCATTTCGTTTTCGCACAAGAACCCATTTATACCTTACAGTGGTTACACCATTAGGTGTTTGGACTACAAGTCCAAAAATATTTCGTTTTGTGAGTGAGTGTAACTCTGCCTAGATTGTGTTTTTTCATTTTTGTCAGTCATGCTTTTTATAATGTTCTTCAATAGATTTAGGTTCAAGATCTTCGCTTTCAATCAAAACATCAAATGCTACTTTATATGCAAAGATATCATCAACCACCTTTTCTTTTCAGTCCCATTTCATTCCCTTTGTGACATAACTAATTGAGATTTCTTCATTATTTTCAAGTATATGTACTTCTTCTGGGGTTTCATTATTAGTTATGCCATTGATCTCTTCAAGAGTATCTACCTCCTCCATTTGGACATCTTTATCAATTGTTCCTTTTTTTCGAAGATTTTTATCTTTAGAACCAATTGGTCTACCACGCTTCAGGTTTGACTTAGATTCATTTACAACAAGTTGTCATTCAGGAACTTCAATATGAGTTGGAGCATTGACAGTTGGTATATATGATTTAGTCACTTTTTTAAGGTCAATGAATGCATCAGACAATCTATTTGCAATATTTTGCAAATAAATTATCTTTTGAACTTCATGTTCACATTGCATTGTTCAAGGATCAAATTAAGATAATGATGAAGCATTTCAATTTATTTATTTTCTGAGCTGTTTATTTTCTCCCCCCTAATGTTGTAAAAACTGTCTCATCAAAATGATAATCAACAAACCGTACTATAAAAATATCTCTTGTCACTGGTTCAAGATACTTAATTATCAATAGAGAATCATATCCAACATATATACTTAAACTCCTTTGAGAACCCATCTTAGTGCGTTGTGGTGGAGCAATTGGAACATATACCGTACATGCAAAAATTCTTAGATGAAAAATATTTGGCTCATGGCCATAAGCCAATTGCAAAGGGGAGAATTTATAATAATTCGTTGGTCTAATGCGTATAAGAGTTGCTGCATGGAAAATAACATGTCTCCATACAGAAACTTGGAGTTTTGCTTTCATAATCAATGGTCTACCTATTAATTGGAGGCGCTTAATAAATGATTATGCTAAACCATTTTGTGTATGAACATAAATAACATGATGTTCAACAATAATCCCAACTGACTTGCAATGATCATCGAAAGCTTGAGATGTAAACTCACTAGCATTTTTAAGACATATTTTCTTGATCAGATAGTCTAGAAATTGAGCTCTTAACCGTATTATTTGAGTAAGCAATCTCATAATCGTCAGGTTATGAGTTGATAATAAAGACACGTGTGTCCATCTTGTAGATGCATCAATTAAAACCATAAAGTATCTAAATGGTCTATATGGTGGGTGAATGAGTCCACATATGTCACCTTGTGAACGTTCCAGAAATGTAGGAGACTCAATTCCAACCTTAATTAATGATGGTCTAACAATAAGCTTTCCTTAAGAACATGCAGTATATAAGAATTTATTAAGAATCTTCTGGCTCCTAAGTAAATATTCATGTGAATTCTTAATGATTTTTTGCATCATTATAGAATCAGGATATCCTAGTTAGTCATGTCAAATATTAAAAATATTTATATTAGTAAACTTCTAGTTTAGTGAAGCATTCATCTCAATTGTTGTAATATCTGTGTAGTATAAACTGAAGAAAAAGCCAGTAATTTTTCTAAGACATTTTACCTTAACACTTGTAATATGAAGATATTCAATATTTCTTTCATTAATTATCTCGATATAATATTCATTTTTTCTAATATCTTTCAAACTTAATAAGTTTCTTCGAGACTTAGTAGAGAGTAATGCATCATTTATAATAATCTTTATTCTTTCAAGTAACAATAAATTAGCTCTTTTGGAGCCTTCAATAAGTTTTGCCCTACCAGATATTATACTGACATTAGCTTCTTGCATAAGTAAATAAGAAAAATATTTTTTATTTGTAAGTATGATATGTGTTGTAGCATTGTCTATAAGACAAATATCTTAATCTTTGATCTTGATTTAACTAAAATTTTGAGCATGGACATCCATATTTCCTTTATTGAAATAAAATAAACATTCGTAAGAAAAATATACCAAATTAAACAAAAAAAAACAACACACAATAAAAACAAACATACAAAAGTAGCGCACATAATTAGAAGAAAATAAAAGCTTAAAATTCATCTTCATTTAGTTACATCTTCCTTTTGAGTTTTCAAAAAAATCTGTTACATCTAAATATGTCATATCAAGAAGATTGTGGTCAATGTCATCATTTTGGAAAATAAAATTTGTCTCTATATTTTTTTCTTTTCTTTCAATGATGCTTGATAAAGATCAACAAAATGTTTTGACGTACGACAGGTACATGACCAATATCCTTTCATACCACATTTATATCATATATTTTCAAAATTCTTTGAAATTTATGTTATACCATTTTTCATTTTTCTTCTTTCTTCTCATTATTCTCCCACTTTTTGAGGTTGATATTATTCTTATGATGAGAAGAGTTTTTATAACCATCACGATATGTATGTTGACCTCGACCTCGTTTACGCCATGACTATGATCATAATAGAATCGGTTGAACGAGCTATATAATTTTTTATTGATAGCTCGTTATTTTGTTCAGCCACAAGAAGACAAAAAATTAGTTCTGAATATTTTTTAAATCCTTTCTCTCGATACTATTGTTGCAGAAGCCCATTTGAGGCGTGAAAAGTGGATAATGTTTTCTTTAACATATCATCATCTGTGATTCTTTCTCTATATAATAATAATTGAGAGCTAATTCTAAATACTGCGGAGTTATACTCACTCACGCTTTTTAAGTCTTGTAATCGAAGATGCATCAAATCATAATGAGCCTTTTGAAGAATTACTATTTTTTGTGGTTATATTTTTCTTTCAAACATTTTCATAATTCAAGTTGATCTTTTATTGTAAGGTACTCAATTTTCAAACCCTTATGAAGATGGTGACAAAAAAAGATCATTACCTTAGCACAATTTTGTAGGGATTCACTATTTCTCTCTTTGATGATGTCTCAAAGACCCATTACATCAAGATGAATTTTAACATCTAAAGCCATGATAAATAATTCTTGCCCAAAACATCAAGTGCCACAAATTCTAACTTCGTAAGATGTGACATGTTATTTCACAACATATATAAAATAGATTAAAATGTGACTATTTAAATAATTATTTTAAAAAATATTTTTTAGTCTATTTTTAATGAAATAGATAATATATATATATATGTAAGTTAATAACAAATAATACCAATTACATATATGTGCACATCTTGATATTTAATCAAAATATACTATTTGTATGAATTGGTAGGACAACCTTTAGGAAAGGGTCGTAAGATAGAGTCTACTTAGAGTAACCAGCCTCCTAGGATAGGATAACTCATCTCCTTTTTAATGTTTAGCTTTTTGAGGCAAAGTTCACATACTATCGACCCAAACTTATAGTACTATTTTTTAAAATAAAAAATAGAATATAATCAATCGATAAAATATTAAATAAATTAATTTATTTGACAGATTTTGACTTTTGATTTCTAAAGTAGAAGATCATGCTAGACACAACTACAAAACATACTTTCTTAATTAATAACATTATGTATAATTTATAGTAAATAATGTTGTATATAAATAATCATATGTATGCAAACAAAATGTACTATTCAAATATTCAATCGCATAAATTATAGTATTCCTTCAAGCTTTTTCTTTCTAAACTCTTGTGTTTTCGAAGTTGAACTTAAAGAGCGAGATCATGATGATAATGTTTTATGAATCAAACTAAAAAAACTAATTGAAAAAGCAAGAAACTCTCAAGAGAAGAAGAGAAAATACTCAAGGACACTAGAGAAGAGAGAATTAAAGAGAGAATTGTTCTATTTGTTAATGATTGTTATGAGACACAAGACCCCTTTATATAAATTTCTAGAATGGGGGGTTATATCAACCATTTAAATAATTCCATTAATTTGGATATTATGAGATTTGGATATTACATAATACTAAATGTTAAGGTATTACAAAGACATTCAATACAAATCATTTATAACAATTGTGATTTATTTCTTACTTAAAGTCAATAAGTAGTGTTGTATATGACACTTTTTTTTAATTATAAGCATGAAAGGTATCTTTGAATGTTATATGCTTGTGTACGAGCATTTCGATAATACCATTTATTTAGAATTTTTTTTGACATTCCATAACAACTTAAAAAAAGGATAACTTGAGAATTTGAAACATTTAGGCCATTTTTTAAATAATACATTTAGTTATACAATTTTTTTAATTGATAGCAATTTTGAAAACCGAATCATTTTACTTGTAAAAGTATATAATTTAAGTTTTAGAGTGATTGATGTTATGACGTCTACTCAGCGTTGAACAGTGACTCGCCAAGATGAATGAAAACCCAAAACACTCAATCAACAAGTAAAAAACATTACTCTGATTCAAGCACACCACCAGGTGCTATACAAGGGTCTGAGAATACAATTTATATGTAGATCCATGAATATCCTACCAAGGTTCTTAGTTGATTAATGAACGCTATGCCCGATGTTGAGTCATCAAGTGCTTGGTAGGTCGAGCATCACAAACGAGCCGCAAAGAACATAGAACAAAGGAGTTTAGAGATGGAAATGACGCTAAGCATACTATAAACCTAGTTCAAGAATGAAATCAAAATGGCTTGCAACCTAAGTCGCATCTTTGTGCACTTGATGTAAGGGGAAGTCGAGTCTGAGCACACAATACAAGAGTGAAAGGCACACACCAAATTAAACATGTGGTGTAAAATCACAAATGAGTTTTTTTTTGTGCATATTTGCCCTCCGATCTCGATAAGAGGATATATCCTATTTACGTAAAATTGAAGATCTCTCCTATTTAAGGAAGATTGTACCTATCAGAAAGGAAATTAGAGATCCTAAATACAAAATCACCCAAATAAAATTCTACTCCAAATAAGAAAGTGAGGCGAACATCCTTGTAGATATTACACCCTATAAACCAAAAGGGGCATAAGAACAAGGAAAAAATAACAACACTTTTCAACTGTATTGGAGAATTTAAATTATAATTTAAAGGATTTTTTCACTCTTTCCTTCAATGTGGCATGCTTTTGTCTCATATTAACCATCCCTCTTTAGTTTGAGAGGTTGGCAAAATTTTATATCAACACTTGACATTGTTTGTGGGGACGACCAGTTGTTCCATCTTCTCTCGTTAATGGGTGAAATGAGCCATAACGCTGCTAAAACCCCTACCAATAAAATAGTAACAACATTCCCTGAAATTCTCCATTCTTGGTGGAGAATACCACTAGCAAAGAAGAAGAACTCCACACAAAAATCTTATTCGAATCAATGCAATTGAAAGAACTATTAAAAGAATGTTACAAATGATGATGGAGCAGCACTAGACTTTATATGCCATGATTTAGGCCCTTTTTTCACACTAACCCGATGCATCATTACAACAGGATATGTCGTGAGCTCTTCTCAGGTGACTCATGAACGGCACAAGATTTCCAAGCATGTCAGAATACTGACATGTTAGAAACCCTGCAAGCCATCTTAACCAAATTACCAATTTCTTAAAAAAAATTTTGACAGAATCTTCTAAAATGTAACATGTCACTAAATTCAAACTTATATAATAATCACAATTAATAGAAAAATAGATATTTATTCATCAAGTTACCAATTTATTCACACAATATCTATAATTTGTTCTAACAATATATTCAGATGATAACAAGTCTATATATATCTCCAAATATAATAGTGTAGCTAATTATTATAATTACCACATACTGTTAATCCTAAAAGAAACTAGTAATTATATTACATCTTTCTTTTTTTTTCTATTAAAATTTTAAAAAGAATAATAAAAAATAAAATAAATAAATAATAAATTCAGTGAATAGTCTAACTTATAATATTATAAAATCATCCTATATATGAAAACATGATAGTTGTCTAGTGCCACAACTAACTAGTCACACATTATTAGAAACACGATCGGACTTCAACGTTAACCCCAAAAAACAAAAACAAAAAAAAAATGAAAGTTTGATCACATATGCAACAACAAACGTGAACCTCTCATATATATATATATATATATATATATATATATATATATGCAACACGTGGCGGTGAAAGAAACGCCAGATGGCAACATAAAGAGGAGCTAGCGTTCTGCATCCAATCAAATCCATGAAGCAGAGCATATTCTTCCCTTCGTCGTTATTCTTCCCATTTTGAGCCAATTCCGTTAATTAAAGTCAAGACGCACAGCGATCTCGTCCAGTCTTCCCAT
>JAJIYU010007007.1:0-19734 GCA_030144865.1 Tinospora cordifolia | reverse complement strand
TTTCCAGTATAAATATGATTTTGAACATCTGGTGAATTTGATTTGAAATCAACTGCTTAGTGAAGCATGAATAAAATGACTATTTGAAATTAAGAAATGATTTAAACCTCGTGTATAGAGGTTTGTGTACAGATTGATGATAACTATTGCACGCCCGGTGCTTCAGCGCACCATGCGTCGAGCTTGGAGCCGTGCGACGCCCGACGACAGGGTTTTACATTGACAGACATGATGTCCGGTGCGAGGGTCGAGGTGTGACAACTTAAAATAATTACTTCAAATATTTTAGGTTGAAAAGTCACAACATTCGAGTTGACAATGTGCGAAGAATAGGAGCTGAGGAAGTGTACTTACAGGTGGAAATGATTACCGTGCTCTTTCTTATTATTTTAGTTTTAAATATGGAATATGATTGTATGCTTATTTGATTGAATACCTAGGAGCATGCTAGGGTAGGATTATGTAATAGTTATGATTGATTGATTTCATGCATGTATGATATGTTTAATGTGTTGGATAACATGTGTTATAATCACGTGCATACTAAATTCATGTCTTCACTATAGTTTTAAGTTATGTGTGGAATATATGAGACATTAAGCATGCTAAACACTTGATTTTATTTAACATTTTAAGATCACTATAATCAAGAACCGAACCACTTACCAGCTCAGTGAATCACAATTGACCACTATGGGTGTTCACTAATTATGAAATTGATAATATATTTGAAATGGAACACTGGGTTGGACCCTAATTCCCAAACATTGGATGATGGGCATGACCCTCCTTGTCACTAGAGCTGGGCACTCATTGTTTTGATGAGAACACTGAGGATGGTCCTTTCGGTCTGAATGTTAACTGAAAAATAATTGAATTGTTTGAAACGCCTAATGTTTGATAAGTGTTTGTATATTCTGTGTTTTGACTTTAATAATGCTTGAGATGTATTGTGTATGATCCACTGGGCTCTTTGAGCTTACCCCACTTCTTATTTTTCAGGTAACCAGTAAGAGAAAGCTCGCGTCGACCAAATACTACAAAGTAGTTTAATAGTAGTGGACCTCACTAACGAGGTTATTTCTGAATTAAGAGTTGTTTCCTATTTTAGTACGATATGAGTCTAGATCATCGTTGACTATTTTATTCATTGAATTATTACTTGGAACTCAACCATGGGGTTATATGTTAGTTTGATTATTATTGGGGTAAATTGAACAAATATGTCATCCCATGTTTTTAGTTATAAATCTATTCGCTATTCATTTATTTATTCATATGATTTTATGGGATGTGACCTGGTGGGACCACGAGATTTATTATTGACATGTAAAACAAGTAATATCCCGATTCTCGACAACGTCATGTGACAAAAAAGAACATGTATGTGTATGTATCTCTCAGTATGAGATCAATGTAGTAATTGTGAATGTCTCGAGAACTGGGTTGTTACATTACATAACGTTTTTTAACATGTTTTAGTCGGACTACAGCAGTAGAGAGTTACATTACCACGGTGACCAGTCTCTGTGTTTATAATTCAATTTTTTGGGCATACGACACACTACCGCAATAGGGGTTACATTACCGTAGTAACCAGTGGATAATTTTGTGTACTATTTTTTGTTTCGTTCTGGTTTGCCAACCATTTTGTATATCGAATTGTACTTCTTTTTGCACCATAATTTTCATGAATTCTCAAATAACTTTTTATATAAACAATTTTATCTAATTTTTATTTATCAAATTTTTGTACAAATTTCAGGGTATTACAACTTTGATTGGAACCAACTAAGTTATGTTGACTTTAGGACCCAAATTAACATGTAGGTAACCTAGTAACCCACTGTTGACTTGGTCAAACGACTGTTGTAGTAGGTTCGAAAGAGTAATGAACCAATACTATGCATTGTATTGAATAATTATTAGTGTGTATCATGCACATGTTGAGGGGTATTTGGCAATCGTGCACAACAAGAAAAGTTGGAAAGCAAGTTGGTTATGAGTAGTAGTTTTAATTTATTTACTTATGCATTTAATTTTGTATAATGATATGTCCCTTATTATCTTGCATGTGTTGATTGATTTCATATTATTTTGTGTTAGTATAAACTATTTTTTAAATACATGGGAAATGTACTAAGTACAAAAGGAAGATTTTGAGTATAACTATCGCAACCCACTTCATAGAAGTGAAGTCACGACTGGCACATAATACCATATATGCTACATCTACGTATACAATACTATGTCAGTCTCTCACAGTTAATCCTACTCAATATCCCTACAAAAATTTTGACAAAGTTTTCTCTAAAATTTTGACTTATCCTAATAAATTCGTCACCTAATAAACATATTATCAATCCACAGTTTACAACAAGTAATATTAAACCACAGGTTTTCATCAACCATACCTCATAATTCATAACTTACAAAGATCCACTCTTAACTAGTGTAACCATATCCAAATTCTCTAATGATATTACATATACAGTGATAATTATAATCATACAAAAGTACAACCCACGCAAAATACTTAAACCTACGCACCCAGCAGTGACTGAAGAGTCAACTATCATTCTTGTGCTGGTTTCTTCCCTTTCTTATCTGTTCTTAAAATGTTAAAAATTAAGTGAGTCACAACATGCCCAGTGAATATTCTTTATCTAAGGCATTTATATGCATTTAAATAAATATGCAAATTCTCAAATCAAATAAAACATTCAAATTCAGCATACTCATTTACACAATACATAAATGCATTTAACATAGTGCTCGTGCTAATTTAAAACAATCATGCACCTCCTTATCCTTCTATTTAAAATAATTATGCATCTCCTTATCCTTCTAGATCTAAAGTCAGTCTCACTTCTTGTTTGGCCTCAACAAAAGTAGACTGCAACTCTGATTTTTTTCATTTCCGACTCATTTCGAGGATTATCATATAGGAAAAGGCTGATACTTTTCATGGCTCAATCTCATAGGATTCTCACATAGAGAAGTATTATTCCCTATGGCTCAGTCCATCGAAACGATATCATATTTTAGATCTGTTCTTGAAAATCCAAAACACGTTGCCATGTAAATAAAATTTCATGAAAGCCAAATCAAATGCAACATATGCTTATATCAATAACATGCTTACATTCAAACCATTTTTTTTATCTACAATGTCATATAAATAACAAAGATAAAGAAATACTCACAGAATACCAACACTAAATCCTATTGGCACGTAACTCACTCTCTGGTAGATAACCAGTTTTTCCAACCTTTACTGTAAAATTCAATAATATATAATCTATCATTTCATATCATATCAGGTGCATCCATTCATGTTTAAGAAAAATCAGAAGTTTTAGACATACAACAATATTCTCCGAAATACCCAAAAATAAATATTACTCACCAAAATTATTGTCAATCAATTTCCAATATCCACTTCGACCTTTATACTCAATTCACCAAAATTTTCCCATAAAAAATAATTTCAAAAGCACCAATCAAATTCAAATTCATTTCTATAATCAATTTCTAACATATTTATTTCTCATTTTTAATCATACACGCACATCAGACCTCACGTATTGATGCACATTGACTCGAATAATCTCAATAATCATACAAACTAATTTTCTGCTCATATAAAATATTTTTATGGCAGAAAATAACTTAAATAGGCTTTTAAATTATATTTTCCGTAACTTTCTATATTTTTTCTCAAAAACCTCATTGCTCAATCGTTTACCAAAATTCCAATTGATATCCAAAATTCATAATTTTAGTGTCAATGGGTTTATATTTTCATTCTCTATATTTCTATAGGTCTCAATCAGAGTTTTATTTGGGTTTAACATACCCAAAAGCCTATCTAAAGGTTACAAAACTTTGGGTATTTATTTTAAGATCTACAGGGTAAACTAACACAATCTAACCACATATCTAGAATCTACTCATCACTAGGAGTGTTTTGGTATATATCCAATTTTTGGGTACAGCTATAAAACACTGTCTACAACAAAAAATTACACCCCTAGGATTATAGTACAAAGCTTAATTAGCGTTTTTGTAACTAGAATTTGAAGAAATAACTTACCTGCGTGACGAATCAGGCGAGAAAACAGACGTTCCTTTTTTTTCCCTCTTCCTGTCTCTGTTCGGCTCTCTGTTTCGTCCCTGGAGTACGAAATGAAAGAAAAGATAAAGAAAGGAGGTCAGTTGGAGGACTTTTAAAGCAATTGACGGCCCCCCATAATGAATGCATAACCTAGTCACCTGCCCACTTAATCGCCTTTTGCTCATGTGCCACTCAACCACCCATACACATTTGTATAATGTATATACATTAGCCAATCAACTTCAAGTACTTCATTTATTAAATAACTCTCAAACTATCTTATCACCCCTTTCATTCTCCTTCATCACTTGTTATCAACCGTGACTACACCACCCATGCTACATATATATAAATCATAACCTCCCCATTCCTTATACACACCCCCAATATTATATTAATACATGTATCCCAACATCATTTCATTTCATCCTTATATATATTAACCAACTTGATGTATAAATTGCTCTCATTTAAATTCTTTATCTTTCTTATTTCATTTTTTTCATTTTATTTTATTATTTCATTTTCCCTTATCATTTTTTTCCTTTACACCACAATTATTATTATTCTAATAAATAATTTAGTTTAATTCATTTATACACATACCGTGTATTTTTAATACAATTATGAAATTAACACGTACGTACACGCATAATCTGTACAAATACGTGTATTTCCACACATCTACTTTTATTTAAAATCATTTATGTATTAAATTAAAATACGGAGTGTTACAATAACTAATATATTCGTGTTTGATATGATTCTAGGAAGAGTCCAACTAATATATTTGTGTTTGATATAATTCTAGGAAGAGTCCCAAAGACTAAGTTATTTGAGTGGACCTTAAGTCTATTAGGATTTGGATGTGATCGATTGGAGGTCATTGTTTGTTGATTGTGCTATTTGATTCTTTCAAGGGTTAGGGTATGGCTCCTCAAACTGTGAAGAGGATCAAGTTATGGTCCCTTAAACGTTTTGTAGCATGTCTCTTGACTCCTTGTGAAGCTCGGAGTTCGAATGCATGGACTAGTGGTTTATTTAACCTAGGATGATTATCATAGGTGTTACGCTTGAAGATCTTTAGATGTGCCACCTGGCCTCATATGGTTTTGAGATGAGAATATTAGATTTCACTCAATAGATCTATGTGCCCATTTAGGATTTGTGATTTCTTGAGTTTGCTCATACGTGATTTTGCACTAACTGTTAGTAACTCAAATTATTGTTGACATGGTCTACATTTTGCATTGGCATGACATCTTTATGTGTTCAAATATACAGACATGTCATAATAAAATATTTGGAATAAGTTATATTTTGATATTACTATTCATTGAGCATTTGTTATTTTTAGGGCTCACTGCTCTTTAAATTTTTTTAGGTTCTTCAACATTCAAAAAAGATAGAAGAGTTGTGATTGCATAAATATGTGGGGTATTGTCCTCATAGGTTGGTATGGTTGCTTCAAAAAGTTTTCGTTTGCTTTAGACGTGGTATAGGAAAATGTTATTTAAAAATCTTGTAAATTAATAAATATATAACATTTTTGCTACATTTAAGATTAGACTGCTTTCATTATATTGATTACTTTACTCTACACCTTGATATAGATGAACATTTGGAGCTAAACAATAGTTAGGTGAGTGAGGCTCATTATAATGTACTCCGGATTTTGTGCCAATTAGCCCACTTGAAGGGTCCTGACAATTTTGTTTTTCTTTTACATTTCAGCTAAGAGTTATGTGATTCCGTTTGTTTCCAATTGTGTAATGAAAATAATTGCTAACGATAGTTAAAAAAGAGAGTGAGGGCATAGTTGTGTTAGCATAGAATATGTTGCGTCCATGGTCATCGTACAATATGTCCTTTCACCAACAGTTAGTAAACTATTAAAAATTTGTGCAACAGGTAGTGAACTATTATAACCTTTCATTCGCAATCAACTTTATTGAGTATTTCATCATTGGTCACCATACTTTGTTTGTTATTTTATCAATAATCATCATATCTTGAATTGAAAAAGAAGGTTTCATTGCTGAAAAAACTCACCAAAATAGTAAATGCAGAAAGAATAATGATCCATATAATTAAAACTCATCAATGAAGTTTGAGACATAATACATAAGATAAAAGGAGACGATCATCTTACATGGAGCTGAGATACATGAGAGATTGAAGTTGGAGAGATAGATATTGCACAACATTAATGATAAGAAAACGAAAATGTCAATAACAGAGAAGAAAAGAAAGAGATAGATAAAGTGGCTCTTCTTCTACTCTTCTTTTCCTCCACCACAAAACTTAAAATGATAGAATGTCATTGTGCTAATACTGTAGATTTGCCAATGGATGATTGGGCTACAATAGACCTAGTTGCTCTATTAGGAGGAGGTGACTTGGTTGCAATAGACTTAGTCGTTAATTTGTTAGGATGACTGACTATAACATAACTTCTTCTTGGTCTACTAGGGGGTGTGACGGTTGGGTGGGAAGAGACTAATTGATGTGTAAATATTGATGGTTGTGTTGAGTCTGATGCTTGGCTTGGGATAGATGGCTAGGCAGAGGTTGATGATCAGGATGATGTTGTAGTCATTGTGCTTTGTTGAGATTGTTTTATTATCGCTTTTACTTTTTCCACATCTTCATTTCGTTTTCTTTTTCTCCAAAATGTATGGAATAATTTTATTAAAGAACTATTAAATGAAATAAGAGTATAGTAATTATGTTTATGGTAATGTCCCTAATTATGCCCCTTCAACTAAAATAATTTATTGCGCCTTTTGGCATCATATTTTTTGCATGTCATTTTACTGTCTTTCCTTCAAATCTTTGTCTTGGTGACAACATTCTTGAGCTCTATTAGCATTTTTTTTTCTCTTCGTAGTCTTTCTTTCTCTCTTCTTTTGAGTCTCAATCAGTGGTTGACTGGCAAGGACATCCTCTACAGGCTTGGGCCACATTTATTCACCTTTAGTTAGATTAACATAATATTCATGAATGTCCTCACATTTCAAAACTTATGAATGTAGTTTCTTGGCGTCTCATTGTTGCCAACAATGGATATAATCCCATGCTTACATAATCTACCGATGAGTTGCCATCTTTTGCAAGCATATCTCCTCTCACTCATATCTACCACATATATGTTTTCATGTCCCAAAACAACAACTTTAAGTCTATTGGAGTAGTTGAGGATGTACAAAATTGATGTCTTTTTTAACTTGTCAAAAGCTTTTTTGAATCTTTGGACATATTTCACACATTCCGTTCTCAATGAATTTATGCATTTGTCATTCTTCTTCATCAACTTGCCCATCGGTTTTGTTAGTGCCAAACATGGGGAACTAGTTGGGAGGAGTTAGGAATAGGAACAAAAAGAAGCAAGAACCACTTAGATGGAGGAATCGATTGTATTTCGTCCTTTGTTTCCCATAGCAACTAAGAAAGAAAGGGTTTTCTATGGATTCAAACAATGTACCTATGAGATAGGGATAGAAGAAGAGGGAAAAAAAATTACTGATTTCACATAGTACTTTTGATAAAAAAAATCAATATGATCGACTTGAGTATGATGATGATCACCCAATTCATTGTATCAAGAATATACATGTTGAAACATTCATATAAAAGTATTCAATAAAATGTCACATTTGTATGATGTTTTGAAATGTGTCTTTGTCCGTGTATCAAACGGCTTGTCATGCAACCTCTCCATTGCTTCCTCATGTACCTTTTATAGGTCATTCAACAATGAATTTAGTCTCTTGAGCTACAATGAGTAAGAGACATTCCATAACAAGTCTTTCAATGTCTTGCCCCCAAATATACCCCTGAAATTTGCGTATACATACCTCACATAGTTTTATGTTTAACACTTGGAAACATTTCTTATATAGCAACAAAAAACTCTCGTATATTAAGTAGAATAATATTAAAATGCATTTTACTGGCGGTCATCATACAAATCTTTAAATTTACTCATGGTCACTAAACTTAACACATGTAATGTTAAAGTTAATAAAGCAAATATATGTAACATCCAGGGTCACTAAACTTTACAAAATGTTGCATTAGTGGTTATCAAGATTTGTTATCAAATTTAATAGAAGGGCAAAATAACCACAAGTGAAAAAAAAAAGATCTCTTAAGGGTTAATGTCTTACATTCTGTCTATTTCACATTAAGGCTACCGAATGACTATTTTCTATCTCAAAATCATCTCATAGTAATTCCAAGAACCATTTCCATGCTGCTCAGGTCTTAGTATCCACCACTATATAGCTACAAAGAATATGCAATCATTGGGATCTACCGCAACTAGCCTCTAATACAACCCCTTCAGCCAACAACTATCTAATGAAATGAAACATTGCATCCTGACTTAAAATCTTCCCTCAAAAGGACCAAACATATGCAAATCCCCTTAAAAACATTTACATCTTATTGTAATTTTATTGTTTTACCTAGTTTGGTCTTTTGTAGCTCAAGGGCATAATAATGCAGTTTATGGTATTGATCTTTCTCATGAACATATACCATCTTGATGACCTTTTCCTTGGCCCTCCATGCTTTTATTCTCCATATTGTTAGTCCTAAGTTATTGATAACTCTTTTTATAAAGTTAATAACTAACTATGTTGGGTGTGACCTAAATGGATTAAAAAATTTCTTAGCTAGGCAGAAGTCAGGTGAAAAT
Source organism: Tinospora cordifolia (assembly GCA_030144865.1). Taxonomy (NCBI): domain Eukaryota; kingdom Viridiplantae; phylum Streptophyta; class Magnoliopsida; order Ranunculales; family Menispermaceae; genus Tinospora; species Tinospora cordifolia. The sequence continues at coordinate 10,915 of JAJIYU010007007.1, read as the reverse complement.
TCTTAAACACCTTTCTACGTATATTTTTAAGATTGGCTAATTTTATTTGAATAGTGGAGTCACCTTCAGCTATAAGTGAGAAACATACAGTTTGAATGTAAATGTAATACCCCAAGGTTAATAAACCATTTACAAAATTTTAGAGTTAATAAATATAAAATAATTTGAATAAAATGAAACTTATAAACTCTTCATAATCACATAATACAAGTGTTAATAAATGTAGAATAAATATAAAATATATGTATATTCGGATAAGCATGAACAATATTGACGAAAATACAAAAATAACGCAAAGACTCTACTACTGCAGTAATGATTAGGATTACCATGACAATGTAAGCAAAAACCCCAAAAAACCCAAAAATTCAACGTAAACCTGACTATAGTGGTAACGCATGATTACCACAGTAGCGTATCACGTTACTGCGGTAGTACGTGAGTATATAAGCTATTATCTTGGTGTAGTTTCGTTCGTTTTGATATTCAGTCGCGCAAACACCCCCCAAAACCCTACCCAGCCGTCACTAGTTGATCTCCCTTATTCCATACGTGTTCTATACAGATTCTAATCCATCCCAAATCATTCTTGGTTATCTCACAAGACAAAATGAGAAGAGAACTACATTGCAATTCCATTGTTGAGCCTAGATCCGTATTGCGAAGCACTTCGAGGTAACAACTAACTCACAAACCCCAATATACATGCTACATTGCATTTAGATGTAAATAGAATCGATTTCGATGGTTCTAAATGTAACGACCTGAATTTTTATGACACGTTGACATGACGTATGAGTGTACTATTATGTATTGTACACGTACATATATGTGTACATGTATGTATAAATAATGTTTAAGTAATATATATATATATATATATATATATATATATGTATGTATATGAGGTTCGTGAAGAAGAAATAAATGAATTTTTAAAAATACTAAATAAATATAAAAATGTTCGGAATCATGATTTAAATGTTTATTACAATATTTATTAAAGAAATAAAATAAATCACGTGCTTCAAGTTGGGAAAAAAATTAGAAAACAAAAAGGTTACTTATGGGGGCCTTTTTGAACTAATTTCAGAAAAAAAAAGGAAGAACTAAGGCAAAAATATAAAAAAATATAAAAAAAAGTTATAAGTAAATATATGATTTAGGGTAAAAATAGGAATAATTTATATAAGGTATATGGTTATGGAATAATTTATATAAGGTAGGTATTTATGGAATTAAAACAAAGGTAAAATTGGGAATAAGTTATAAAAGGTTAGTGTTTAAGGAATTAATTTTTCTAAATTAAGGTAAAATTGGAATTAATTTTTCAATCGTTATCTTTTTTTATTTGGTTCTTGACTTTACAAAACGCACAGACAGGAGACGAAAAGAGGGAAAATCTGATTTTTCACCAGATTCGACGCATAGGTAAGTGATTTTCTTTGATTCTAGTTACTAAAATGCTAATTAAGCCTTGTACTACAATCCTAAGAATGTAATTTTTACTATGGATAGTGCTTTATACTTGAACCCAAAAATTGGGTATTTTTTCACAGTGAGTAAAACTTAGTAAAAGTTATACCAAAATACTCCTGTTGATAAGTAGATCCCAAATATGTAGTTAGTTCTCATTTGTTTATCATGTATATTTCAAAATAAATACCCAAAGTTTTATAACCTTTGGATGAGTTTTTGATGGTGTTAAACCCTAATAAAACTTTGATTGAAACCCATAGGAGTGTAGAAAATGAAAATACGTACCCATCGACGCCAAATTCATAAATTTTGGATATCAATTGAAATTTTGGTGAGTGATTGATCCATAGGGTTATTTATTGAAAATGAAAAATCTAATAAAAATATAGTTAAAAAGCTTATTTTTGATATTTTTTGCTACAAAATTATTTTATATGAGCAAAAAAAAGTAATATCAAAGATTATTAAGTATGTTCAAGTTAATGCGCACCAATAGGTAGAATTAAATGAATATCTTGAGTCAAATAGGAGCGATAAATATGTGAAAAATAATTTATAAAATAAATTCAAATGAGTTGAATTTGATTTGAGGCATGTAAAATGATTTATGATGACAAGAGTTGATTGGTGTTGTGGAACTAGACTGTTATTGGATATTAAGAATTGGTTGGATAGTAATTGTGAGTAATCTTTATTTGTGATATTATATCTGACATTGGTATTAAATTAAACGGTTGCTTTTTATTAAATAGAATGAGGTATATTGCATTTCATACATATTTGAATTGCATAAAATGATTTTGATGCATTGTAGCATGTCAATGACGTACCTAAGTAGGTTATTGACATGGCAGCATTTCTATTGGTCATAGTCTCTGGGAACAGACTCACAGGATTGACTGTTGTGGTAATCTTGGTTGGTGCATTCCTGGCATAAGATGAATGAGATAGAAATGAGTAGATAATTGGATAACTAGAGGTCCGGTGCACTCCTCATTTGCGCGGTGAGGAGCAGATTCGCTCTGTTATCTGGAAAGAGGAGACGACTCATGTTTTAAAAGAGTGCATGTTATTGAAATCAAATGCATGTTTACACATTAAATTACGCATGTATGTTATGTTTACTTCATTTCGCAAGTGATTTGAATTTGTTTTACTTCGCATGTTTTTATACATATGATGGTTGTATAATAACATAAGTTAGATTATTCACTGAGCTTGTTGTTTGCTCACTCCACTCTCAATCATTTTCTCCAGGTTCTGACAGGAAAGGTAAAGGGAAGATGATGTGAAATGGTTATTGGGTTTTTTTTTTAAAGTCAATAGTATGTGAGAAGTGTAAACATTAGTTAGATTATTATTTTGGGAAATAAATATAAATTTGTTGTCATATGAATGTATTATTAGGACAAATGATGGATTTTGTGGATGTATGGTTATGTGGATGAAGGAAAATATGTGGTTTTGTATATTGATTGTGATTATCAGGTGTTTTGAAATTTGTGAAATGTTATATTTTTAGAGGAGACTCTGTCAAAATTTTTCGAAAAAATTGGGTGATTTGGTTAGGAAGGCTTATGGGATTTTCGGATATGTCAGAGTTCTGACATGTTTGGGAATTCTACGGTCGTGACGTCACCTGCGAAGGGGTCGCGACACTATAACACTATTTTGATCTAATCACCATAACTGAATCTTAAGAGAAGCCAAGATACTCATTCAAGGCATATAAGAGGTTCAACAAATCAAAAGTAATGTATAAAGTTTTTCTACTCATTATAATGAATGATTTTGAGTCATAAGTTCAGTGTGTCAGAGTCTCATACACAAGAGGGAACGAGAAACGCACAAACAAAATGCAGTTTCTAAAAATCACGTGACTATCGCAGTAGTGCATTGTTCATATGCCCAGAACGTAGACTATTGCGGTAGTGCGATTAGGGTCCCTTGGTTACCGTGGTAGCCTGCCGCGGTAACACATTTGTGTAACAACCCAGGTCTATCATGACGATATTGTCCCCACCTTAGCCACCACTGACTGTGTGTAGGGTTTTGTTCTTGGCAAGACTCGAACTTGAGTCACCCAAAAGCGCTCGACACCAGTAGACCTCGCAATTGCTCATTTAGCCCTAGAATCCCCTCTAGAGTCGGACCAATATGAGATATTACAATCCACCCCCCTTGGAGCAGTCATGTCCTCAGGACTCACACCTCCGTCACACCTAGAGCAGCTCTGATACCATTTGTAACAACTCGAGCCCACTACGTACCCATATTGTCCCCACCTTAGCCACCACTGACTGAGTGTAGGGCTTTGTTCTTATTAAGATTCAAACCTGAGTCTCCTAAAAGGGTTAGGCACTAGTAAGGCTCGCAATTGCTCATTTAGTCTAGGAATCCCCCTGGAGTCAGACTAATGTGGGATATTACAATTTGAGACCTATTCGTTCTTTTCATGTGTATTTTGGCTACTGCGTTAATGCTTAACATTATTGTGGTAATGTGTTAGCTTCTTCTCTTTGCCCCTCACATATACATTTTGGTTACCACAGTACCCCTCATTATTACAGCACTACACATAGATGAAAACACACTATTGCCTATCTATTAGGGCTTCTTTTTGCATACCATACACCACCATGACTAAGTAATCATTACATTGTGATTTGAAAACATTAATAATGCTTGAAAATTGAATAATATTTGTGTTAAATCTTAAAGGTTAAAGATCAAAGGCTAACACAATTACAAGCAAAGGCCCAAGGGAACTTATTAGACAGGTGAAAGTGATTATCTTGCTCCCTAATATTATTTAAATTTTGATGTTGAACATGTGATGTGTTTACATTACTTGAATGCCTAGAAGCATGCTAGGGCATGTTTAAATAATGATTTGATGCCATGATTTCATATGTTATACATGAATGTTGAATAACATGATTGATTTATCTTTGTTTGATGATTACATGTTCGTATAATATGAGGTTGGCATGACCGTATCTTAAATATCATGAAAGGATTAACATGTATATGTGATATATGTTCTATGATAAGATGATATGCATGCGTAACACGACTAAACGAGTGATTATATAATTTTGATTACATTAAATTAAGATTTAAACCATGTATCATCGTAGTAGTCCATGGGAGATCATTATGAATGTTCTTGTGATTGGAACAATGGGTATATCCCTAGTTTTTGAGGACAGAATAATGGGTGTGACCCTAGTTCTTGGAGATGGAGCGACAAGTGTGTCTTTCATTTCCAGGTTGGATAATGGGTGTATTTTCCTATCCCATTGAAATTTGGTATAATGTTGAAACGCTTAATGCATGACAAGTGATTGCATGTTTGTATTTGATTTAAATAATGTTATTGATATACTATGTATGATCCACTAGGCTCTCGAGCTCATCCCACCTTTCTATTTTGGGTGACATTTGAGGCGGTGCTTGTTGACCAACATCTTCAGGACATTTTACTTGCTAGTTTGTTAACCTCACTATGGAGGTTGTTTATGATATTTTCATTTGAGTAGTTAGTATAGATTGACAAATAGTCCTTCAACTGATTTACATGTTATTTTCATTTGAGTACGTGGTTTAGACTGGATGATATGACCCTCCAGATTAATTTGCAGTGTTGATGCTCTTTATAGTTTGAATTTTGGCTACATAGGGTATGCTTTGAAGATTTCAGTTGGGGACTTTGTTCCACGTTTTATTAAATTTTAAATGTTGAAGTTAATGGTTTATTTATCTGATCATTTCTATATTTTTTCACGTGTAACCTCTTGATGTGTTCAAAGGGCTAATAAATCATTTATGTGAGTTTTGGTGTGTTCAAAAAGTGTTTAATATGATTTGAGTGTGAGAAAAGTAATGTCTCGGTTCTCGGTGGTGACACGTGTATTGATAATTAATGTAAAATGGGAGTGTTTTTTCATGCGTGAACATGACGTGATAGAAATAAAAGGACCGAGAATTGGGGTGTTACAATAAATGTCTTATTAAAACACTTAGAAATTGATTTTTTTGTCATTTATTGGAAAATACCCTGTAACAACTCGGGCCTACTACGTACCGATATTGTCCCCCCTTAGTCACCACTTACTGGGTGTAAGGTTTTGTTCTTGGCAAGATTCGAACCTGAGTCTCCCAAAAGTGTTCGACACTAGTAAGGTTTGCAATTTCTCATTTAGCCCAGACATCGCTCTATTGTCGGACCGATGTGGGATATTGCATACCTTATCACTTGTTATTTAATGTTTACATGGCAATTTGAATGGAACAAAAGAAGGAAATTTCATACTCTTGACTAGGTGAGAATTATTCAATTTTCTTTCATCATCAAATTCAAGTTGTCTCCCCCTATTTGCATCATCTAAATCACTATTAGTATGGAACTCATAAAATTTAACATAATCTAATTCACGATTCTCTACTTCATCAATGATAATTGTGTCATTACTTGAAGCACTCCATCCTTTATGTGCAACATTAATTTGTTCAAATACAACAATTTGGTAATCTCCATCATCCCGTTCAATGTCATTGTTACTATCAACAAAGGATTCTCTTGTAAATTCTCCTCATCTTCATATTCTTGACTCTCTTCCTCTTCCATTGTTTGTCTCTCCTCCTCTTCTTCTCATTGTCCCTCTTATTCTTATCTATTCTCATCCTATCTATCTTCCATTTATCTTTCCTTCTCTTCCCCTCCATGTGTCTCCCCCTCTCTTAGTTCAATAACACCACTATCAACACCTTCATTGAAAATATTTATCATCTCCTCCACCAAATCATTCCAATTACCATCAAAACCACATTCTTTCTTAGGAAATTGTTGAGTGTCAATAGCACCTTTGAGAATATTTTGGCGAATCTAATTAGTATCAACAATGGTTCTTTCCACCTCAATCTCATGCTTAGCCTCAAATAGTACAATAGGCTCTGTAGCTCTAAAATCATTGCAATTGTCTTCAATTTTATATATCAAAGAAAATAGATAAATGATTTTCTTTCATGTGCCTCGTTTAGCATTGTTCCCCCTATTTCTACATCTCTACAAATTAGTCCTAAATTTTTTTTCTATTTCTCTTACATTTACAGGCCTTTGACCAACAAGCCTTTCATGAATACTCTTATCTTTAATTTTTTTTCAAGTATTATTATGGATTTAGGAATCATCAAATGCTTTACCTTCTCTTTTGATACTTGGTTTTAGTCATGCGCTAAACATAGAGATTAATCTTTCTTTCATCATTAATTGTCCAACACATAGCACAAACATACTTTATCAGTGTTTATAGGTCTCAAGCCATCCTTGTATTATGGCTCGATAACTAGTAAAATCATTGCACACATCTTGTTACATCTTGCCTTTGTAACCATATGTCTATCACTACTCACTTGTTCAAATCTCCATTGGAATGAAGTTTCCCTGTAAAATAATTCTGAGCTAGATCTACAGTAAATGTAAAAGAAAGAGAAGAAGAACAAGAAAATTGAAAACCCAAATAATGGTCCTCCATTGCAAAACCCCACGTCAGGAAGCCAAAAGAAAAAAAAAAACAATTGAAAAGTAAAAAAGAATGATACAATATATTGATTTGCTACATCCAACATTTCTTACAAGTTGGTCCACATCGCCTTTTTTGCAAGAGATTTTTTTTCTTTTTTGGTATATTAATCACAATGAAATCCTTAGTTTCCCAAATGGTTCTAATGAAATCTTGAAGAGTTGTCTAAAACTCAACAGTGACAAGAATTAACAAGGAAGATGAGATTCAAAAAGAATTTGAAGTTCATAAGTCAATATAATTACAAGGAGATAAAAATCAAGTAGGAAATGACTTTCTTCTTCATGGCAAACTATCTTTGATGAGGTATATGTATATACTCTCTGTTGACATAACATCTTTAGTTAGTGAGGTTGCCAGGTTAACAAAAAGAAAGATGCGTCTCGAATGATACGTAGGTCTACATGCTACATAAGAGAAACAATTAATGCAATTGGTGTGAGGTGTACGCCATGTAAATATTTTTTTCATGTTAGCAGCCAACCTCAAGACTGAGTAATCGTAAATGATATATTTTAAAAGGTTAATTTATTTTTTTATTACAAAGTTGAGTTTATAATCTATCCGTTATAAATTATAAACATTAGTGACTGTTAGTGAAATTAACCTTATAATAAATAATTTAATTGTTATCCATATGTAGTTGAACTTAAATTTGTAATCATGACAATCAAAATAGCAATTTTCATAAAATTAATAGGTTTTATTGTATATTCGACATCGAATTGGTTACAATTGACATTGTTGTTTGGAGTCTTAGTCCTATTACGAGACCTTTACAATTTATGGCAAGCCAAACTAGATCAATAGATTAATCTGATAGGGTAGATGCCTCAGAATATTAGTTGAGAGGCAAACAAACAAGTCAGAGACAGGGACGGCCCTAAGGCAGGGCCCAAAGGGCGACGGTCTTGGGCCCCTATCGCCCTTGGAGCCCCTTATTTTTAGAAGCTCATGTATATATGTAATTAAAAAAATTATAAATTAATTATAAATTAATTTAACCCTTATTTTTGGAGCTCCTAATTATTGCTTTGCCCTGAGCCCCAATATTATTGGGCCAGCACTGGTTAGAGACGAAGGCATTATTTGCCACCCTACCTTTTGGTAGCACTAGCATCATGGGCAAGCAACGAACCCACATAAAGACATTCGGGTCCGGTTCGGGTCAACCCACACGTGAGAACCCGACGACCCGTTACTCGCTTAAAAGGTCAAAAAGTCAGTGCGAATGAATTCGAACTGCCAGTACCAGAGATGGCCGCTTCGTCTTCTTCTCCTCCTCCGCTTCAGCGCTCGAAGAAGAAGAATGGACGAAGAAATCGAGTTGCTGAAGGAGCGCGGTCCGAAGGAATCAATCGCCTAAACGCTTTGCCATGGAAGCAAGCTGTGTCTAACGAAGATGAATCGTTCGTGCCTCTATTGGTTGGAGGAAGCAGCGAGCTCGAAGGAGGTAAGTTTAGTTGAATGCTTTGTTTGTGTATTTTATGGAATTAGAGTGTTCCTCTTTTGGAGTAAGATGGGTGAGTTTTCAATGGAAGCGCAGGGTTCTTTTCATTGGAAGAGTTGGAGGAGTCCGAGTATGGTGTAGTGATTCCCGAGCCTTCGCTGTTGGCGGCGGAGTCGAAAAAGAAGCGGAAGAGGCAAGAATCTGACGGAGAAGTCTTGGTTGATGCATCGGAAGATGGAAGTGAAGAGAAAGTTGAGAGTGGTAATAATAATAATAATAATAATAATAATAATAATAATAATAATAATAATAATAATAATAAGAAGAAGAAGAAGAAGAAGAAGAAGGAGAAAAAGGAGAACGGGCGGATTCCCGGTGAGTCTTATGTGCTGTTTGTTAAGACTATTTAGTTTCAAGTTCTACTTCACAATGAATCTGTAATTGCACTAGTAATCTATTAAGTTGTTTGCGGCCCAGCCCCCGAAGCGCCCCCTCCTCTCTGCGCTTATTCTGTGGAACTTATACCTTATTGAAAGTTTACTTGATTGGGTTGATTTTCACTATGAATTTTGAAATCCCTACTAACCTCAAGTCATTTGCAGTTGTTATTATGACAATTTGTTAAAAGATTGGGCTTTTTATTGGTGTATTGGTTGCTTGGCATTAAATTTGTTGTAATTTGAGTTCATCTTTAAGATTAAGCAGCTAATTACAATTTGAATTTTGAAACCCTTGACCTAGGGACCTTTAATCTGTTAAGAAAGACTTTTTTGTGTTTTTTTGGTTGAGTTTGTAGCTTACTTGGTGCTAAATTTGTGATTCATAGAGGTGGGGCATGCAAATTCGAGTGCATCTTGTGTTTCTGAGCAAGAGGATGTTGCAAACACTGATGAAGATATTGAACAAGTAGCCGAATTTCATGCATGGAATGAATTGAGGCTTCACCATTTGTTGATGAAATCAATTTACAAGCTTGGATTCAAGGAACCTACCCCAATACAGAAAGCTTGTGTTCCTGCTGCTGCTCATCTGGGAAAGGTTTGTTTCACACTGTTTGGAATTTTGTAGTTGCATCAAGAGGGTTCAGATGTTTGGCATTGGAACTTTGTTTGCCTATGTACATTTAATACCTTATAGCCGAAAGCATTGAAGCATTGAAGCTGTCTCCCATAGTGAGACCACCATACATCTTTTCATAGTTCCTCTTGATCGTTGAAATCCTTATCATTGTCAAAGGAGGTTATATAGTAATGCTTTTCCTCAACGCCCCCTTAAAAAAAGTCATTGTCCTTGTTTGGTGAGTTAGTTCGCAAAATGCATTTGGTATTATTATTACTATAATTTTTAACAAATTGTACTTTTTTAATAATTTGTTTTACCACTCGGACCGTATTCTTTGTATTTTTGAAAAAATTAAGTGACAGTTTCAGTATTAAGTAAAATACTTGAAGAAATGATGATATTCTGTCTTATGCCATTATTTCTGTATCCTATTTCACCATGTTTGTCTCAAACTCAAATCCATTTAAGTTCTATTTGAGTTTAATATAATGATGCTTCATTAAACTTTTCATTGACAGAGCAATGAACATACTTAGGGTAGGAAGTGCCAACTGTCCTAGCTTGTATTTATATACATATATTTTTGTCTGAGGACGCCAAACTGTCCATTTGTTTCTGATGGGTATAATTGGAACTAGTGGTAGGTTTGTTGTTTGCAAAAGGGTTGAAGCAAATCAATTACACTTGCTTTGTTCAAAAGTTCTGAGTAGAGATGAGTGGTTAGTGAGAATATACATAAATTGTGATTTATCAACACTCAACAATAGTAGCAACATCTTTGGATCCATGTTAATGATAACTTAAGAAGAACTTAACCTTACTTATTTTGTGTTTTCAAAATGAAAACAAAGAGAATTTAACGTTGGCAATCATGGTATAATCAACATTTTAATTCTCAAACAGAAGTTTGACTGTTGTCACTGTGGCCTACACACTTTTGATTTATAAATACAATTGTCATAGGCTACTCACTGTAGCCTACACACTTTTGATGCCTGTTGGCAAATAGATACTCAGCGAGTGTGTGCAATATGAAGTTTTCTAATTTTTGATATTAGCGAATGTTAATTGAAGGTGCAGTATATTGACCTAGAAACCTAATGAAAAAGGATTGATGAATGGAAGAAGGGCTAAAATTTGTTTGACTCAAGCTCGCATAGATACTAAATTTATAGGTGACAATTTACATCAAAATGGTAAGAAGCCAACATTAAGAAACTCCATGAATGAAAGTGTGACAAAGGAAAAACATAAGAACGCAATTTGTGTGACGAACCTCTCTCTAAATATCTAGAGAAGCAAGTCGCTTGGACTAACACAAAACATTGAGCATTAGTAA
>JAJIYU010007006.1:0-19773 GCA_030144865.1 Tinospora cordifolia | reverse complement strand
TTTATTTTATTTTTCATGTGCCAACCCACCATTTGCACCCAAAATTTCTTAAAATCTTTGAGATTAATTTATTTGACTTATTTTATTTATTTTAAATTTTTTGACAAAATTCTGGGGTATTACATATTCTAACATTGATGCATTCATGTCATTCACAAATCACATAAACGACATCCTAGCATGCTTCTATGCATTCAAGCAATGTAAACACATCACATGTTCGACGTTAAAATTCCAATGATACTAGGGAGCAAGGTAATCACTTCCACCTGTTGTTATGCTTTGTTTGTTCTAATCCTTGTTCCAATTATTTGAATCCTCAACCTATAATGGTTTGATATCATAATTCAGTATTCCTAAACCATGATTCAATGTCCACTTAATCTAAGTAGTAATTTGTGTGCATTTAGTTAATATTAGGTGTGTAATATCATATTCTTCTTCTATGTACAGCAGTAGAGAAGAGTACTACCGCAGTTACTCAGATTTGTGCACAAAAACTCAAAAAATAGGGTCTAGGACACATTACTGCGGTCTCCAAAATCGACGACATGTATTACCACAGTAATCAAGGGATTTTTCAGAAACTACATATTTGTGCAAGTTACCTTCTTGTCTTCTCATTCACAATGATTCAATACACTAGTACTAGGCTTAACCAAACATTATATTGAATGGAACGTATTATACCTCAATCACAAAGGCTCCCTCTTTCGCTCCCTTCAAAAGAGTGTTTCGAACACTTGCAAACGACTATTACACAAGAGAAACACGTATTTTCTTAGACAACGCAAACCAGTGACAAAAATACATGCATTTCGTGGGAAACTGATGCCTCACCTCATGTGTAATCTGTTCTTTCAATCCTAGCAATCAAACTCTTCACCAATATGCAGTTTTCCTTTGTTCTTTGTTTGAGAATCTGGTTGGGAAGGGTTGAAATGGATTAAGAACACTCTAAAACACTTTTGGGAAGAAGAAAGGTCAGTCTGCAGCGGCTGGGTAGGGTTTTTTCATGACTGTGCTTCCAAATGACTGAGAATTAGGGTTTCTATGTGCAAATCATACATACATATATATATATATATATTTAATTTTTATGTATTACCATGGTAATGACTCCAACGACCACGGTAATCACGTGATTAACGAAACAAAATTAGGGTTTTCGATGTATTATCGTGATAGGCTACCATGGTAACCAGAACACATCAATTTTCAGTTTTGTATAGCATTACCGCGGTAACGATTGGCATTACCGCGACAATCAGAATAGTGCCATTTTTCAAGAATTTCTAGTTTTTTCAAGCATTTCTAATTTTTTCAAGCATTACTATAGTAATCCAATTTATTACTGTGGTAATCAGCGCCTTTTGTCATTTTTGTGTCTTCATGATATTTTTTTTGAATTTTTCATTAATTTTTACAATTATCATGAGTTTATTTTCACTTGTATTTCATGATTTTGAAGCATTTATAATTTTTTAAATTATTTACTTAAATTATTTTTATACTTAAAACTCTCAAAATTCTATAATTTGTTTATTAACTTTTGGGGTATTACAATTTCAATAATAAATTTGTGACATGCCCATAAATATGCACGACTACAGTTCAGAAGATATCATTTGTCATTCTTTTTATGTGCATATATGCATAAAAGATCAAAGGAAATATATAAAAAATATAACTTAAACTTGAAGAAGATTGGCTTCAATGTACCCCAAACTTAAATTGTGGCTTGTCTTCAAGAGCATAACTTCATTATAGGAGAAAACTCGTAAACACAGTCAACCCATAAACACACTTGCAACTCAGAACACACGCAATTCAAATAAAGAAAGAAAGCATATTTAACAGAAATTCCAAGAAATATTACAGGCAGTCAGAAATTAGAAATGAAATAGAGTTAAAAAAAAAAAGGTTTTGCTTATTAAGTAGTTGGATATCAGTAGCAAAAAGTATGACAACACCCCAGATAAAATAAAGATCAGACATCATCCCTGAAAAGCTCAGCCTTTGTGATATGGTCAAGATCATCATCACTGCCAGAAACATCATCATCATCGTCCTAATGAACTTGATGTAATACCCCGAAGTTTGTACAAATTTTGATAATGGAACTTTAAAAATATTTTGAGTATGATAAACTTTGAGAAATCATGAAATCATGGTATCTAAGTCGTATAATCGATGAAAAAAGGACCAACAAGCCAGAACAAAACATAGGACATTACACGAAATGAAATAGCGTAACAAACACTAACTACAACGGTAGTGAAACAATGCACATGGACTGCCAAGAATCAAGACGTTACTTTTTTTGCATTTAATTCTCATTAAAAGTCATCTGAACATACCAGGTCTCATATAAATAAATCATCAAAGTCTTGGACACATCAAGATTTATCTCAACTAGAGACAATTCAAGAGGTATTATGAATCATAAACTCAATGACTAAGCCAAATAAAATTTGTCACAAAGTTTTCAAATAAAGTTCTGAAATCTGACCCATGTGGCCCAAAACCATTTCCTAACCAACATTAATATAAAAATTACAATGAAAGGGAAAAGGGCACTGCCCAATCTAAATCAATATGGTCTAATAACTAAAAGAAAATCGACTAAAAACCTCAACCATGAGGTAGCGGCTAAATTTTGTACTCGGTTGCACAATCAACTCGAATCGTCTCAAGGGTTACTTGAAATGGAAAGGTGGGGTGAGTTTAAGAGCCTAGTGGATCATACGCAGTATATCCATTGTATTATTCAAGTCAAAATATCAAATATACAAACACTCTACATACATTAAGCATTTCAAACATTTAGTTGTTTAATAGTTGTTAATTAGACTTAAAGATTTTACCCTTGGTGTTTTCTCATCATCGTCATTATCATCATATCAAAGAGACAAGGAAAATGCACTATACGCCAAATTTCTAAGGGCAATTGGGGCACACCCATCACCCAACTTGGAAATTAGGGTCACACCCATCACTCCTTTACCAAAGAACTAGGGACACACCTTCATTCTATCATCAGAAATTAGGGACTAACCCATCATTCCATTCATGAGAACACCCACAGTGATCCGACTTGGACCGCTGCGTTGGTATGTGGTTCAAGTCTTAGTTTAACTTTAATTAAGATCTCTCAATCAATCATCTCATCAAGTTACGCATGGCAATTATAAAACATATAATCTCGTTCAAGCAAATCGCACATCTTATGAAATGTGGCATCTATAATCATTCATATCTCATGTTACAGAAGCAAATAATCAATGAGCATGGACACAGTCATCACGTTATACATCATCCATACAAATAAAGGACTTGTGAAATTCAATCAACCTTAAAACATACACTAGCATGCTTTTAGGCATTTAGAATAAACCAAACAAACATCATATTTAACATTTAAAACTCAAATAAGACTAAGGAGTAAGGTAATCATATACACTTGTTATTTCGCTTTGCTTGTCCTTACTTCTGCCTTGATGATTTTGAATATTCAACCTAAGATCCAATGCATCCTTAGAAATTGAAGTATTCATTGTTCTCAAACTATAGTACAATGATCCCCTAATCTATAAGGCATGTGGTGTGTACAAGGATCGTAACGGTCATGTACTACAATGTTTTTCCTTTGTGTACCGTGGTAGAAAGGGTACTACTATAGTAACTCATGCGTGTTCTTGAAACTCAAAAATAGGGTTTGGGATGCATTACTACGGTTGCCAAAATAAGCGATACACATTACCGTGGTAGCCCGAGAGGAACTCTTTGTTCGCATCGCACTACTGCAGCAGTCGTGCAATTTTCCAAAAAAAATTGCATATTTGTGGGAGTTTCCTTCTAGTCCTCTCATTTCCAATGACTCATTACACTAATACTAAACTTGACACACGCATTTTACCGAAAGAAAACACATTATACCTTGGTTCCAAGCGCTCCTTCCTTCGTTCTCCTTTCACAAATGTACCTCAAACACTCCTACTATTTTGTTCCATTGAAACATATGTGTATTCACTTAAGCAACGTGAAAGCATAGTTAAAAATACTGATTCTAAGCAGAGTCTAGTGCAATACATATACCCAAAGGTTCCTACAATGCGTCTCAATCATTTATTCCCTTGTTGATGTTGTTCTTTACTGATGATGGATTGGAAGAAAGTTCGGAATGGCTAAGAATGGTTGAGAATCGATTTGGAATGCATTTGGTATGAAGGGGACTCAGTTAGTGGCGGCTAGTGTATCACCCCGCCTCCCCTGAATTCAATTATTTCCCCTTTTTGTTTGCTTGAGAGGGACGACGTGGACTGCACCATCCGGCCGGGAGGCGAGCCGGTGTCACATTATTTCTAATTTTCTACTATAACACCCCAATCCCCATATTCTTTCAATTTTTGGAAATAACCATTGTTTTAACAGTGGATTTAACCATATAGGCGGATTGGGCTAATATTACTTTACAAGTGACTCACACTTGACTTTCTATTTTAATTATCTTATGGCTTAATGCAATATAAGAGTACTGAACTCAATTTTAGGAATCAAATCAAATAAGGAAATAATACGAGAGACAAAAGAAATTTATAAACTTTATTAATTTAAATATAGTGGAGTGCATAACTCAATCTTAAAATAAAACTATTACAACGAAATATTCAAAACTAGGGCTTCATGCCTTTACATTCAACTATGAAACTTTCTAAAAGTAAAGAAACTATCACAATTTGCAATGTCTTCATAAATGTTCAATTTCCTAAAAATAAGAGAGGAAGGGTGAGCACATAGCCCAGTGAATCCTTTTCAAAAAAAAATCTTCAATTTAGACTAATCACACATTCATAATTCATACACTTGCATACATTAGGCGTTTCAAGCAACATTTTGTGTATAGTTGTGATTTAGACCAAAACGATTTTCAAGGTCCTTGATGTTCTTAAAAAAATACCTCCTTAGAGTAAAAAAGACATTTCTTAGCCAATTTCATTGGACTTAGGGCCTAACCCATATTCCAAGTATTTTGGGACATCACCCATGTGAACTAATCACATGTAAAGAAAATCCATTGTAACCCACGTGTTCACGATGATGGTACATGGTTATTAATCATCATCATATCATAATTAATTTCATATTTAAGAATCACAAAATAGGAGAAATAAATTTCAGATTATAAACAATCTAAAAATCAAAGCATGAATCACCCAAAAACATGCACCAAACATTGAAATAAACTTAAACATGGTACTAGGCATGGCATGGATTCATGAATGCTTAAAACATGCTCATGTACTAAACTGAAATTGAAATCATAAAGTAAATTTGTGAAATTGAAACATGAATGATTGATGAAAATTAAACATGCAATGAACATGGTATTGATCTAAAAAAAGAAAAGATGAGGTTTTAGAAATCACTTCCACCTTAATTGCAAGTTTGATGGAAATCTAACAGAGTTTCCTTTCTTCAACACTTCTGACACTTCAAGACTACTCAAGAACACTCAATCAAACATTCAAACTCTCAAGAATACCTCAAGATCACTTAAGAACACAGAGGTTGCCAAGAAGAAGGCTAGAACAAGCTAAGAGAAAAGTATCAGCTCTTTGCTTTGGGATGAAGAATAAGTGTGCACAAGGGGGGTTTATATAGATTTTCAAGAGCACATGGGGGGCCACGATTTGGCATCTTTAATTAGGATTTTCTCACATATGACGGCTAGGGTTGTTGCTCATAACACACACATAGAGGACAGCTAGGGTTTTGTTAAGGATATGATGGTAATCTATTCACATGGCGCCAAGATTGGAGCATTTTGGGTTTTGGAAACTTTCTTATTCTTGGATTTTGGTTTCTTCTTTGTGTGTGTGATGGCTAGGGTTTCATGATTCACCATTTAGACACTTCTAAATTAGGGCTGCTCACATGTACGCACACATACACACATGGACCGATTTTGCATAATAGGGCATGGTGTACATGATCAAAGTGTGGTGTACATGAGATCATTCTTCATGGTTTGTCATAGGTGTGTGTACTTGATCATTTGCATGGCACATGGGATCATTCTACATGATTCAAAATAAGGGAAATGTCACATTGAGGTTGGGTAGGGTGAGGGTGTACATGATCATAGTGTTCCACCCAAGTGGTTTGCACATGTTTAGGGGTGGCCATGAATTTATAGATCCACATGAATTTAATAAAAATTCATATCTCATTATTTACCAAGAATTAAGGACTTTATTATATATTTTTGTGTTCATAATAAAATAATACAAATTTTCAAACTATAATTTGGCTAAGATGACCCTCATTTTATTTACTTTCCTAATTTAGATTCCACTAAAGGGTATTAAGCAAATGAAACCTAAATTTTGGCCAATTGAGCTAATTTTTGAAGATGTTGTCTAGTTGATCAGTTCATGGCCTTTTATATCATTTTAGGTCGTTATAAGGTCGAAAGATACACTAAATGAGGTTTGGACTTGCTAAATTTATCTCTAAAATGGACCCATTTTCATTTCTCACTCAAATTAAATCAAATGCAATTGAATTGTTTCACTTTATTTAGTACCAGCTTACATGGTATTACAACCTACCCTCTTTCAATAATTTCATCCTAGAAATTTGTACAAAATTAGAAATTTCTAGTGAATAGATATGGGTATTTGGCCTTCATTTCGCTCTCCAGTTCCCATGTAGCTTCTTCCACCCCATGAAGCTTCCACAGTACTTTAACTAAGGGGATATCCTTAGTTCTCAAGCTTTGCACTTTGTGATCAAGGATTCTAACAACTGTTTCTTTGTATGTGGCATCATCTTGAATGTTCACGTTTTCCCAATGGATGATGTGAGAGGGGTCTGGTTCATATTTTCTCAGCATAGATGCATGGAACACGTTATGAGCCGAGGTCATCCAGTTAGTAAATCTAACTCATAAGCACAGTCCCCGATTCTTCTTAGTATTTCAGAGGGTCCAACAAATCTTGGTGATAACTTTCCTTTGAACCCGAACCTCTTGATGCCTTTTTGAGGTCCCTTTCTCTTGTTAGCATAGCTCTTCTGATGAATTTTAGTTATAACCAACCTCTTGCATATTAGTTTTACTTGGTTGTTTATTTCTTCCACCAAGTCTAGCCCAGTCAACACATGGTCTTCAAGCTTAGCCCAACGGGTTGGTGATCTACGAGGTTTTCCATAAAAAAACCTCATGTGGAGCAATCTTAATACTTGCCTGATAACTATTGTTACAGGCAAACTCCACCAAGTGTAAATGCTTGTTCCAGTTTCCTTTAAAGTCTAAAACACAAGATATCAACATATCTTGTAAGGTTTGGATAACTCTCTCAGATTGTTCATCTATCTAAGGTTGAAAAGTAGTGCTCATAACGAGTTTAGTGCCCAACTCCTTCTGTAGACTCTACCAGAACTGTGAGGTGAAGCACTCGGAGATATACTTAACAACATCTCTTTTCATTCCTCACCACTAGTAGGTCTTTCAAAGGTTTTGATACATCTTGCCACTGCAAGGATGCATCTTATACTTAGTCAAATGGGCTTTGTCAAGTATGGATTGCTTACTTTGTCCATTCTAAAGTACACAAATTCTATCTCCAAGTCTTATCGTATTTTCTGCATCTAACCTAAAGTTAGTATGCTTGCCCTGTTCAACTCCTTCTATCAGGCTTGTGAGCAACTTCTCTTGCCTTTGTTCATCCCTGATCTGATGCAGTACATCTGGTTGGCAAGACATATTGTAGAGGTAGGCTTGGTTCTCATCTAAGTTTACTGCCAAATTGAATTCCTCAATTAGTTGGTACAACTAACCCTTCTCCTCATCCTGCTTGTTGAACTTCCTACTCAAGGCATTAGCTACTACATTAGCCTTTCCCACATAGTAGTGTAGTTGAAACTCATAATCCTTAAGGAATTCCATCCATCATCTTTGCCTTCCTCGAATGGTAGTGTAATTGGAACTCATAATCCTTAAGGAAATCCATCCAGCTTCATTGCCTGAGATTCAACTCTTTTTGGGTGTAGATGTACTTCAAACTCTTGTGATCTAAAAATAGATCAAACTTCTAGCCATGAAGATAGTGTCTCCAAATCTTTAGGGCAAGCACAATGGTAGCCAGCTCTAAGTCATGGGTTGGGTAGATTTGTTCATGGATCTTTAGTTTTTTTGAGGCATATGCATGAACCTTTCTATGTTGCATCAAGACTGCTCCCAATCCATTCTAAGAAACATCCATACACAGAATATAAGTAACACCATGGGTATGAGTAATTTAGATGGGTGTCGTAATCAGTTTCCTCTATAGTTCTTGGAATGATTGTTCAAACTTCTCATCCCAATTGAACTTGACTCTTTTCCTGGTCAATTTGGTCATAGGTTCTGCCAATTTGAAAAAGTCTTAGATGAATCTTTGGTAATATCCAATTAGGCCTAAGAAAATCATGATCTTTGTAATTGTCTATAGTTGTTTATAGTCCATGACAGCTTCTACTTTATTCGAATCTATAAAGATGCCTTCTGTTGATACTACAAGGCTAAGGAATTTGACTATCTTTATCCAGAATTTGTACTTGCTGAACTTGGCATACAATTGGTTTCTTCTAAGGGTCTCTAACACAAGTCTCAAGTGTTGTAAATGTTCAAATTCTAACTTAGAGTAGATCAGAATGTCATCTACAAATACTACTACTAACTGGTCAAGGTATTGTTTAAACACTAAGTTCATCAAATCCATGAAAGTTGCTGGGGCATTGGTCAGACCATAGGGCATCACTATGAACTCAAAGTTTCCATACCGTGTCCTAAAGGTCGTCTTGTGTATGTCCGACTCTCGGATTCTCTATTGGTGATGTCCTGACCTAAAATCAATCTTTGAGAAATGAGTGGTTCATCTCAATTGATCAAATAGGTCATCAATCCTTGCTAGAGGTTACTTGTTCTTCATAGTTGCCTCGTTCAATTTTTTGCAGTCAACACATAGTGTCATGGACCTATCTTTCTTTTTCACGAACAACACTAGAGCTTCCCATGTTGATTCACTTGGCCTGATGAATCCTTTCTCTCAGAGATTGTCTAACTGAGTCTTTAACTCGATCAGTTCTACGTGTGCCATCCTGTACGGAGGTATGGCTATGGGGTTGGTTCTAAGGTGAAGTTCAATTTTGAACACTACTTTTCTAATAGGCGATAGTATGGGTAAGTCATCTTGGAACACATCCTCATAATCCTTGACAACTTCTAGGTCTTGGATTCCTCTTTACTCCACAGGGTCTTTCTTAAAGAGTTTCTAGAACTCATCTTTCTGCTTTAGGTAGTTCATCATGGATATAATTGGGCTTCTTAGTAATTTTCGCATATCATCGTTGATTCTATAAGTTTTCTCTAAAGGTAATGTTATGGTTATTCACCTCTTAGGACAATCTATCTATGCCTGATACTGGTTTAACCATTCCATCCCTAAGATTACATCATAACCATAAAATGGTAGTATATAGAAGTCTATTGAGATTAGTTTATCCCCAAACCTTAGGTCACAACTATACATTCTTTTTGAGGTAACAGTGGTCCATATCGGTGTGGATACATTCAAAGTCATGGGCAAAGTTTTTGCTATTAGTTGTAACCTATTTGCTAGTTTCTCAGCAATGAAAGATTTCATAGCACCTTAATCAAACAACAGTTTCATAACAACATTAAACAACAGAATGTACTCTCCACAAGAAGGACTTGTTCTTATTGAACATCGGCAATAGCAAACACTCTAGCCTAGTTCTGACCACGGCCTTGGTTCTGCCCATGGTTAACATTCTGTTGTTGTTGTTTGCCCTGGGGATGACTGTTCTGTCCTCCTCCCCGATTGTTTTATTGCTATTATCATTACAGAGGCTGAGCTGGTACAGTCGGGCAATTCCTTACTAAGTAACCCCTTTGCCTACACAAATAGCACAACCCTAATCTCCTCGCCTGTTTTGGTTCCTCCTTAAGTTGTACTTGTTGCTGAGTCGGAGGTGCCTTCCCAACATTCTTGTTCTACTTTTTCTGTGCCCCTTGGTGGTCATTGTCATTTTCAGGCCTCTTGTTTCTATTCTTCAACCTCTATTCAAAGTTGAGGTGTTGCTCCAACGTCAAAGCCCATTTTACGATGTTTGTGTATGTCTTTAGGCCCAATGTCATTATTATCTTTCAGATTTCAATTTTGAGACCCTAACCAAAATGATTAGGCTTCATCTTCTCTTCCCTAATTAGGTCAGGTAAGAATTTAGCCAATTCGGTAAATTTGACCTCATAGTCAGCCATTGTCATATCTCTCTAGTTCAGCCTAACAAAGTTCTCCTGCATCTTTCTCAATGTATGTAACACCCCAACCCTCGAGACTTTCAATTGGTTTTATTCATAAGGCGAGCCAGATCGGTGTTACATTACAAGCACACAACTTGCATTTTTAATTCTTTTATCCCAATTCTTATTGAACATTATGAGCACACAACCCAATTTATTTAATTTAATTCAATAAGACAACACATAGAGATAAAGAACCTTTTTTTTCATTATTTGAATTAAATGAGACAAGTACATAACTTGAATTTGAACTATTAAAAGAAAGAGAGTACATAACTCTAAAGTAGAACTATTTCAGCAGAAGTCTAACTTAATCCAAACTTGGGCAAGATGCCCTTACATTAGAAATAAAAATAGAAACTTTCTAAAAATAAGCAATATAAATCCTTAATAAGCTTCATCATGTAATTAAATTTCTTAAAAAGATAAAAGAGGATGGGTGAGTACATAGCCTAATGAATCATTCTAAAAACAACCAAGTTACTAATTCAAACTAATAACACATTCAAACTCAAACACTCATATACATTAGGCGTTTCAAACAATTTCTTATTTTCAATTGTATGTTACATTGAAAGGGGATACAATTCCTTGATGTTCTTATCAAAGTAATCTTTATGTCACATTCCATTGCATTTAGGGTCCCTTGCCTATATTCCAAGTATTTTGTGCTACACCCATATACATAGAGTACATGCAACTCGTATACACAAAGTATATGTAAAGAACACCCATAGTATCTCTTTGGATCACTATGACAGTATGTGGTTCTTAATATCAAAGTCTTTTATTTGAATTCTCATAATCATGAATAAGAAAAGAATTAAAATTCAGCATATTATCATCATAAAAGCATTAAAAACATCACTTGCATGCATCATATCTCAAAATCGGCATAAGCATGACTTGGTTTTATGAATGCTTAAACATAGCACATGTATTAAACTGAAAATTAAATAATGTGACTGGACTAAAATTAAAATATGTATGAAAAATAGATTTTAAAACATTCATGAACATGATATTAATTCAAACTAGTAAGGAAGAGGTTTTTGAAATCACTTCCACCTTGTTTTGAAATCTTAGTTGCACAAATCAGAATTTCGACAGCACTTCCACCCTCCTAGATGTCTAGAATCTCAAGAACACTCAAGAACTAACTTCACACTCAATAACTCTCAAAAACTCTTCAGAATTGAAAAGAGGTGTCAAGAAAGAGCTAAGAGAAAGCAAGAGGGATCTTATCAGCTCTTGCTTTGGGATGAAGAGAGCGGTGCATGCTTCGGTTTATATAGAGTTATAATGGGCATGAATTGGCAAGTTTAGGTTGTCTTCATTGTAAAAAACTTTCTAAAACTATTTTCCTTTCCATTTTATTTGTTTCCTATGCATAAGGATTAGTAAGTAAAGGTTTTAAAAGTTGCTAATACATTCTTTTGGGTTGATTTCATTTTAGAAGCTTTTCTAATTCTTTTTTTTACTTGTTTCTTAAGCACATATATTAGTAAGAAATTATTTTAGAAGTTGCAAATATATTCTTTTGAGTTAATTTCATTTTAGAAACTTTTCTAATTCTCTATTTTACTTGTTTCCCTAGCACATATATTAGTAAGTAATTATTTTAGAAGTTGCTAATACATTCTTTTAAGTTGATTTCATTTTAAAAACATTTCTAATTCTCTATTTTACTTGTTTCCTAAGCACATATATTAGTAAGCAATTATTTTAAAAGTTGCTAATATATTGTTTTGAGTTGATTTCATTTAAGAAACCTTTCTAATTTGGTCTCTTGTGCACACATGCTCATGGCATGTTTCTAATTTCGTTTTTGATCAAATGAAACTTGCTAATTCCATAATTTGAATGAAATTCTTATTTATCATTTAGGCCTCAACACAATTATACCTCAACTTTCATATAATTGTACGGTATTAATTTACCTTTATTTATTTATATAATGTTTTTGAACAAAACTTGCTAATTTTTGTAACCCAAATATATCATTTAATTATTCTACTCATTTTATATTTCTAGTTAAATATTAAACTATATTATAATATTTGGCAACTCTTTTGATTTCATATTTTTATTTAAATATCCAATCTTTTTATATTTACTTGTACACCAAAATTTCTACACACTCACTCGGGTATCATTTCCTCAAGTATTTCTAGTAAAAAGGTGTGGATACTTAGCCATCATTTCACTTTCCAGCTCGCAGGTAGCTTCCTCAACTCCATGATATTTTCAAAGAACTTTAACCAAGGAAATATCTTTCGTTCTCATGTTCTGTGTCTTGTGATCGAGGATCCTAACTACCACTTCTTCATAAGTAGCATCATTTTGGATGTTCACCTTCTCCCAATGGATTATGTGAGAGGGATCAGGTTCATACTTCCTCATCATCGACACATAGAACACATTGTATGCAGAGGTCATTCGGTTTGGTAGGTCTAACTCATAGGCACATTCTCCAATTCTTCTAAATATCTCAAATCGACCGACAAATCTGGGTGATAGCTTCCTTTTGTGTCTGAACCTTTTAATCCCTTTCTGAGGACTTATCCTCAAGAACACTTTGTTGCCTAGTTGGAACTATAGGGGTCTCCTTCTTTTGTCTACATAACTTTTTTAATGACTCTGAGTCATAATCAACCTTTTTTGTATCAGTTTGACTTGGTTATTCATCTCTTCCACCAAATCTAGCCCAGTAAGTAAATGATCTTCAAGTTCAGCCCAACAGGTTGGTGATATGCTTGACAATTGTGTTATAGGCAAACTCTGCCAAGTATACGTACTTACTCCAATCGCCCTTGAAATCAAGGACGCAAAACCTCAACATGTCTTCTAGTGCCTAAATGACTCTCTCAGACTGACCATCGGTTTGAGGATGAAAAGTAGTGCTTATGGTGAGTCTAGTGCCCAACTCCTTCTAAATACTCTACCAAAACTATGATGTGAATCGACAGTATCTGCCAGATACTATTGTCTTAGGCACACCATAAAGTCTGACTATCTCCTTCATATGGAGTTCTTCCAACTTACTAACTTGGTCTGCGGATCTAATTGGCAGGAAATAAGCCACTTTAGTAAGACGATCCACAGTTACCCATTAGTATCTTCTCCTTTTTGGCTTCGAGGTAATTCGCTAACAAAATCTATGGCAATGTTGTCCCACTTCTATTCAAGGACAAGGAGTGGTTGTAACATTCCAAAGGGATTTTAGTGTTCTACCTTTACTTGTTCATAGGTTAAGCACTTGAAAACATACTTAACCACATCTTTCTTCATTCCTCGCCACCAATAGGTTTTTCTGAGGTTTTCATACATCCTGTTACCGCCAGGATGAATTGAATACTTTGTCTGATGGGTTTCATCTAGCATGGTTTGCTTACTCTGTCCATTTTAAGGCATACAAACCCTATATCCAAGTCTTAGGGTATTTTCAGCATCTAGCCTAAAGTCAGTATGCTTACCTTGTTGTAATACTCCAAAAGTCTATAAGACCTCCACATCACTAGTAAATAATTAAAATAGAATTATTAATTAATTAATTAAAAATAATAATAAGATGCTTAAAACCATGTAGAATAAGTCCAAATAAACTTAAAATAAATATAAAAATGATATAAATTCAAAAAGCATGAGAAATGGCAAAGAAAAGACGTAAAAAGCCAAAACTCCACTTGTTACCGCGATAAATGAAAGTGATTACCGCTATAATCTCAGACAAACCCAGAAAATGGAAGGAAATGTATTGCCTTAGTCATTGCGGTAATTTTTGGGTGACTGTGATAATCCTTGAAGAAACCCCTCGTTCTGGTTATTAATTTGTGGTTTTCTATAAAAATGCAATGTTCACGTAAAAACCCTATATGTGGATTTCTTGCGTCACAACTCATTGTTTTCTTTCCTAAACCCTAAACAAGCCTTCCAATCTCATTTCTTAGCATTTCTTTTGAGTTCTAAGGGTGATCTGAGCTCATTTAAACCCTTTTCTACCCATCCTTAACCTTAGATTTGCCGAGAGCAACATTAACAAGGGTGGATCCGAGTTGAGGCGCGGTTTGAAACTATTTGTGTTAAGGTAAATCATAAAACCTTACTTGAGATCTTGTTTTCTTAGCATTGCAAATCATTTTCTTAAGTGTAAACATGTTTTCCTTTGAAGCACACGTGATTTGAGAGTTGCAAGATTTCGTTGTGGCGAGAAGCGAAGAGGAAAAGCATAGATCTCCAAGGTATAAAGATTTCCTTTAGTTTGATGTATGTTTTGAGCCTAATGTGTGTGTATTGAGGTGTTAAACAAATATTGCCAATTTTGGCGACCGCGGTAATGCGAAGCATTACCGTGCTAATTTGTCGTGTACCCCGTCCTTTTTTTGGCTTTGTGTACACCATGGAATATTGATGTAAAAGACATAAATCTAGGATTTTGACCATGTTTTGAATGCTTTAAACTCACATTATCTTATTATTAAAGTCTTATAGATTAAAGATTTAGACGTGTGCAGCGATGAGTAAACGAATAAGGGAAGGAGACACAAGGTGTGTGTGATTACTGTACTCCCTAGTCTTATTCAAACTTTTATGCAAAACATGATGTATGTTTATTTTTAATGATTACCTATAAGCATGCTAGGGCATATCTAATTTAATCTCTGATTGGAATGACTTGACGTGTATCCATGATGGTTGTTTACTTACTTTCTTACATGCGTAGATGACGGATTCAGGTTTTAATCTTCACGAGTGTTTGAACTTATCTGGTTGTTTA
This sequence comes from Tinospora cordifolia, assembly GCA_030144865.1. Classification (NCBI taxonomy): domain Eukaryota; kingdom Viridiplantae; phylum Streptophyta; class Magnoliopsida; order Ranunculales; family Menispermaceae; genus Tinospora; species Tinospora cordifolia. Next base: position 4,627 of record JAJIYU010007006.1, on the reverse strand, counting down.
CTTTAAAGTGTTACATATGATGACTATGTATGAATTGGAATGGAATGTGCAACTAAAGAAGATTAAATTAAGATTTAATAACTCCACGTACTCGGGCGATAACCGGCCTTTGGGTGTCATCATGTGTGTCCCTACCCGAGCTGACTACGATAACTAATTGTGTCTTCGGACAGAGAGTCACTGTGGACTTCTCTCCTTAGATCGTGGTCCCGAAAAGTAATTGGCCCTCGGCGTTACCTCCAGATTTGTTCCTAAACTACACGGGGACACGAAGAGCAGGGGTCTTTTGGTGTGCATTCCAATAGAATGACAAATGAAGTGTTTGAAACGCCCTAATGTAATGAAAATGTTTACATATTTTGTATTCTAGTTTGTATAATGTTAGTGATGTGTAGGGATGATCCACTGGGCTCCCAAGCTCACCCCATTATTTTATTACAGGTGATCATTAATACTGTAGGAGTAGGCCAGCTATGTGAGGCTGTCATTTTGGTTGAGACCTCACTAAGAGGTTGCTTCATTTTTCTTTTTGGTTTAATGTTTTAACATTTTGTTGTACATAACTCCAATTGGACATGTGCCCTCCAGCTTTTAAACTATCCTTCTTATAAATTTTGGCATGTATCAAACTTGGCCATAGGCCTTATTTTATTTCTTTCTAAATTGTATTTTCATACTAAATTTATAAGTATTTCGAACCGCTGCATAATTTTCTTAATGAATCTCATTTTGCTAACAAAAATTTGTATTTAAAAGAATACTGTGTATTTTAAATTGATTTCGTAACTTACTTGAAAGAAAGGTTTTGAAGCATAAGATAAATAGAGACAGAAAGAGAAAGAACGACGTGGCCTCCGACTCTCGTTTAACGACCCAAACTCGGTGTCTCCCATAGAATGGGTGCACACTGTCTCTGTACGCGACCCCAATGACTCATCACATATAGAGGGAAAGGAACCAGGAGCCGGGGTGTCACATTTGTTCTACTCCTTCTATCGGGCTTGTGAGCCAATTATCTTGCATTTGTCTATCCTTGATCTGATGCAGAAGATTCGGTTGGCAAGACATGTAGTAGAGGTAGGCCTGGTTCTCATCTAAGTTTATGCCCAAATTGAACTCCTTAATTAATTGGTACATCTGAATCTTCTCCTCATCCAGTTTATTGAACTTCCTACTCAAGACATCAGCCACTACATTGGCCTTCCTCGGTTGGTAGTGTAGTTACGTCATAATCTTTAAGAACTCCATCCATCTTCATTGCATGAGGTTAACTCTTTTTGGGTGTGGATGTACTTCAAACTCTTATGATCTGAAATAAATCGCACTTCTTACCATAAAGATAGTGTTTCTAGATCTTTAGGGCGAACACGATGACTGCTAACTCCAAGTCATGAGTTGGGTAGTTCTGCTCATGGGTCTTTATTTGTCACAAGGGATATGTAACAACCTTTCCATCTTGCATCAAGACTGTTCCCAATCCATTCTGTGAAGCATTCATATAGAAAACATAAGTAACACCATGGGTAGAAGTGACTAAAATAGGGGTCGAAGTCAATCTCATCTTTAATTCTTGGAATGATTGTTTACATTTCTCGTTCCATGCAAACTTAACTCATTTTCTAGTTAACTTGGTCATGGGTTATGCAAACTTGGAGAAGTCTTGGATGAATCTTCTGTAATATCTAGCTACACCTTAGAAACTCTTAATTTCTATAACTGTCTTTGGTTGTCTCCAGTCTATGACAACTTCCACCTTCTTCGAATCTACAGAAATGACTTTCGCGGATACTACGTGGCCAAGGAACTTGACCATCTTCAACCAAAATTCACACTTGCTGAATTTGGCATACAATTGGTGTCTTTTAAGGGTCTTTAACACAAGGTTCAAGTATTCTAAGTATTTGACTTTTGACTTAGTGTAAATCAGTATGTCATCTACGAATACCACCACAAATTGGTTGAGGTATTGTCTAAACACTCAATTCATTAAATCCATGAATGTTGTTGGGGCATTGGCAAAACCAAAGGACATCATGGTGAACTTGAAGTGTCCATATCATGTCCTAAAGGCTATCTTGTGTATATCAAACTTCCTAATTTTCAGTTGGTGATATCCTGACCTAAGATCAATCTTCAATAAATAAGTGGTTCCTCTCAATTGATCAAATAGGTCATCATTCCTTGTTAAAGGGTACTTGTTCTTTATGGTTGCATGGTTCAGCTTCCGATAATTAACACATAGTCTCGTGGAACCATCCTTCATCTTTACAAATAACACAAGAGCTCCCCAGGGTGACTCACTTGGCTTGATGAATCCTTTCTCCCGAAGCTCGTCGAGTTGAGATTTAACTCGACCAGTTCTACTAGTGCCATTTTGTAAGGAGGTATGGTCATTGGGTTGGTTCCAGGGTGAAGTTTAATCTTGAACTCTAATTATCTAGCAAGTGGTAGTCTAGGTAAGTCATTTGGGAATATGTCTTCATACTTACTAACAACTGTTATATCTTGGATTCTCTTCTATTCAATAGAGTCATCCTCTAAGAGTCTCTTGAACTCATCCTTCTGCTTCAAACAATTTAACATGGCTACGGTTGTACTCCTCGGTAGTCTCCGCATGTCTTTGTTAATTCTATCGGTTTCCCCTGAAGGTAGGGTTATGGTTACTCGCCTCTTAAGACAATCTATTTGTGCTTGGTATTGGTCTAACCAATCCATCCCTAAGATCATATCACAGCCATAAAATGGTAAGGTGTATAGGACAACTGATATGAGTTTATCCCCAAACCTGAAGTCACAACTACACATTTTTTGAGGTGACAATGGTCCCTATTGATGTGGACACATTCAAAGTTATGGGTAGTATTTTTGTCACAAGTTGTAACCTATCAACTAGTTCTCTAGAGATAAATGATTTTGAGGCACTTGAGTCAAATAACATTCTTAAAGCAACATTAAATAGTAAGAATGTACCTTCCACAGTAGGAACTTGATCTTCCTGGGCCTCAACAGCAAACATTCTCGCCTAGTTCGGACCACGACCTTGATTCTGCCCCCGATTGGCATTCTGTTGTTGCTGCAGATGAGTTTGAGCAGGTGCAGTTGGGCAATTTCTGGCAGTATGACCCTTCTACCTACACACATAGCACAATTCTTGTTTCCTTGCCTGTTCCTTAGACTCGTCCTTGGTCTACCCCTATTTCTATGGTGTTTTCCAACGACTCTTGCTTTTTTTTTTAGCCCCTTGATCTTTTTCATTCTCTGGCCTCTAGTTCTTCCCCCTCGACCTTTGTTTTAGGTTGAGCTCTTGTTCTAGTGTTAGAGACTTTTCTAAGACATCTTTGTACGTCTTTAGGCCTAAAGTCCTTACTATCTTTTGGATCTCCAACTTGAGACCCTATACAAAATGATAGGCCTTCATTCTCTCTTCCCTAATCAATTTGGGCGAGAATTTGGCTAGTTCAATGAACTTCCATTCATATTCGGCTACAGTCAGGTTCCTTTGATTTAGTCGAACAAAATCTTCCTGTAGCCTACTCAGTGTCGCTTCAGGAAATAACTTTTCATAAAAGATCTTCATGAACTTCTCTCAGCTCATTGCTTCAATATTTGTGTTAGGATCCATCTTCATCATTCGCCACCAACTTCTGGCCAGTCCCTTGAACTGGTGCGTGACCAGTGCCACCCTATGTGAATCTGTCATCTTCAGTATGTTCAGATGTTCCTCCATTTCTTGATACTAGTGATCGACAGAGATGTAGTATGTGCTTCCATCAAACTGAGGAAGGTTGAGCTTCTTCAGCTCTATCAGCATCTTCCTCTACCTCTCATCTTCCAAATCTTCCTGAATCCTCGAATGCTCTGAAGCCTAGAGTGTCAATGCCGGCTGTTGCATAGGGATCGATTCAGGCTTATGTGGTTGTGGTGTTGCCTGAAGGATTGCTTGAGGTAGGACCCTCATGATCTAGTCCATGAGCCTCTGAGCGGTTCCCGTTATCAAGATTTCCATTCGATCCTCCATGCCAGTTGGTATCTCATGTTCTCTCTGTTCCGTTTTGTCAAAAGGGGTAGATCTAGTAGCATATCTTCTTGATCCAACCATTATCTACAAGTCAAGCCACTTTAGTATCTGATAAGGTATTACAATGAAAAATTTAAGTGAATCATAATCTAGGGCACACAACCCATCTATCCTTATCTTCGAGATACATAATGTTTTTCTAGACTTGAGAAGATAGTTGTTTTGTCCATATTCATTCGTCGAGTTCGTATTTCAAAACCTTTCATTTTATTTGTACTATTATGACTCTAGATTCATGTCTCTGGGTTTTCAATTTGTTCTATAGCCTCTCAGTTTATGCTTCTAACTTCTTTTGTTCTTGGGTACAAGATTTAATTTCATATGACATACATATAAACAAATAAGGCATGCTTCTAAACAATCATACAATCATGCAAGTTCTGTAATACCTCATAATTTAGAATGAATAAACAAGAATTTTTGTCAATTAATTTATCAAATAGTATATGTATAAAGAATTATGGACCATTATTGAATTAATGATCCAGGTAAAGCAAATAATATACATAAATAATTTCTACATATCAGAAAATAAAAGTATGAAATATA
>JAJIYU010007005.1:0-19726 GCA_030144865.1 Tinospora cordifolia | reverse complement strand
TATTATTATTATTATTATTATTATTATTATTTTAAAATCCTCATTTATTTATGGATTATATTTTCTTCTTTTTTCCCTGCCTAATGTTATATACAATAATATACATGTATATTTGACTTAAATATATACCTATACATGTCTAATACATGCATATAATACACATACGTCATGTCCATGTATAATAAAAATTATGATTTGTTACAATCTCTCAAACTAAAGAAATTTCTTCCTCGAAATTAAAAAGAAAAGGAATGTACCTCAAGTAGTGAATAGTTTTAAAAATTGCTTTCGCATTATATCCTCATGCTCCCCACTTTGCTCCTTATTGTCATGAAATTTTCACTTGACTCTAACTATAGGAATTTCTTTATTTCTTGATTTTTGTATTCCTCCCCCAAATATTTGTATGAGTCTTTTTTCATAACTAGTATCCTACCCAACTTGTAACTGAGCTAAATCTAGAACATGTGTCAGATTTGGATATACTTTCATAACATAGATACAAAAAACACCATATGAACACCATCTAGCTGAGGGGGTAGAGCAAGCTTGTAAGCTAATGGACCAACTCTCTCTAGAATCTCAAACAATCCTATAAAATGTGCAACTAACTTTTTCGTCATTCCAAATCTCATCTGACCTTTTCAAAATGAAACCTTTAATAAGACATGATTACCAATTGCAAACTCTAATGATCTATGTCGATTATCAAAATAGTTTTCTAACAATCTTGGGTTGCTTTGAGTTTTGCCTAATCTGCTTAATCTTCTTTGTGTGATCAACATTAACCTCTCACCCAACAATTGTGATACTCTAACTTCGTACCAATAAGTTGGAGATCTACAAGGTCTACCATAAAGAGCCTCAAACAGTGTCATACCAATGTTGACCCGATAACTGTTATTGTAAGCAAATTAACAAAATTGAAGATACCCATTCCAACTTCTACCAAACTCTAAAATACAAGACCTAAGCATGTTCTCGAGCATCTAAATAACTCACTCAAACTGTCCATCAAACTGAGGAAGAAATGCAGTACTAAGACAAAGACGAGTCCCTAATCGAATCTGCAATGACTGCCAAAACCTCGACGTAAACCTCAAATCTTGATCCAATACAATAGATACAGGTACCCCATGTAATCTCACAATCTCCCCCATATACAACTTGCTCAGTTCATCCATAGAGTTCTTGATGTTCACTAGAAGAAAATGGGTAGATTTTGTGAATCTATCAACGTTCACCAAAATGACATCATATCTACCTGGAGTTTGTGGTAACCCTATGATAAAATACATCATAATATGTTCCCATTTCTATTCAGGAATGGATAATGGTTGTGTTTGCCCTCTAGGCCTTTAGTGTTTAGCCTTTACCTGCTGACACACTCCATATTTTTGTACATATTAAGCTATATCATTTTTCATGCCATGCCACCGCACTATTTTTTGCTCTTAGACGGATAATACTATGATCCATGTGCATCCTGGAGTAATTCAACTCTAAGCTTTCGATGAACTGGTACTCATATACTCCTTTGGAATTGTAGGATACCATTAGAATCTCGATGCCAATCTTTCAATTTGAACTATTAGCCTAAGAATCATACATTCCAAAATCTGGATTATGTTGTTGCAGATCCTTAATTCTTTGATCTTGAGCCTTAGTTAATCGCATTCACATTTGAGCGCATAAGCCCATGGAAACATCAATAGAAAATGTAGTGACTATAGCCCATTCTAGCATCCACCATTCATGAACCATTTGACAAGCCATAACTCCAACTTCAGTCTGTTTCTTGCTCAATACATCAATAATGCCATTGACTTTTCTAGGGTGTAAGAGTAAAATCATAATCCTTGAGGAATTCTAACCATCCGCGTTGCCTAATATTCAACTTTTTTTTATCAATCAAGTACTTCAGGTTTTTATTATTAGAGTATAATGTGAACCAGTCACCATAAAGATAATTTCTCCATACTTTCAAAGCAAACACCATTGCAACTAGTTCCAGATTATGTACTAGGTAGTTTTTCTCATGCACCTTTAATTGCCTAGATGCATAAGCTATTACTCTACCCTCTTGCATCAAGACACACCCCAAACCTGAATATGATACATTAGTATAAACGACTAGCTCTTTCCTAGGCTCTGGGAGTACTAGTACTTGTGCGGTAGTCAACATTTTCTTCAATTCAATGAAAGCTTCTTCGCATGCATTAATTCACGTAAAGGACATAGTCTTCTGAGTTAGCCTAGTTAGCAGAGCAGCTAATTTAGAAAAACTCTTCACAAACTTCTTTTAATTCCCAGCTAAACTTAGAAAACTTTAAATTTTAGTCATTGTGGTTGGTCTTGGCCAATTGATAATAGCTTCAACTTTTAAAGAATGTATAGAGATACCCTTTGCACTTACCACATGACCCAAAAACTTACTTCATCAATCAAAGACTCACATTTACTAAACTTTGCATACAACCTATGCTCTCTTAGGGTTTGTAAAGTAGTTTTGAGATGTTCCTCATGTTCCTTTCAAGTTTTGGAATAAATAAGAATATCATCAATAAAGATTATGATGAAGTGATCAAGATATGGTTTAAACATCCTTTGCATTAAATCCATAAACATAGCAAGTGCATTGGTTAACCCAAATAGCATAACCAAAAACTAATAATGTCCGTATCTTATTCTAAAAGTAGTTTTTGGACCATCCTCTCCTCTAATCCTAAACTAATAATACATCAAACTCAAATGAATCTTTGAGAAGAATTTGGCTCCAATTAGCTGATCAAACAAGTCATCAATTCAAGGAAGTAGATATTTATTTTTCACACTCACCCTATTTAGCTAATAATAGTCTATATACATAACCCCAGACTCGCATCTTTCTTCTTTACAAACAACATGCATGCTACCCAAGGCTACATACTTGGGGTAATAAACCCTTTACTCAACAATTTTCAAGTTGCACCTTAAGTTCTTGTAACTCCTTTGATGCCACGCGATAAGGTGGAATAGAGATAGGTTTGGTTCTAGGCATCAACTCAACAATAAAATAAATTTCCCACTTTTGAGGTAACCCAGGTAGGTTATCGGGAAATACATCTAGAAATTCATTCACCACAAGAATTTTTGATAACCGAATACCTTGTTCTTTGTCATCTACTTTCCTTATGCTAGCTATGTATTGTGTTTCTTCATCAGTAATTAATCATCTCTGGGTAGGGGTTTTCTAGCTACCTATGCATCTATAAACAAAAGAAGGTTGTGCTAGAATCTGAAAAACTACACTCTTGGCAAAATAGTCAAGATGATCATGACGAGCAGCAAGCCAATCCATACTAGTATGGCAACAAACTCCAAGAATTCTAGCACCCTCAAATCAATAGAAATTTCATATCCTTCATATTTAACTAAGCATTTCTCACATATCATGTTAGGATAAATCTTTTCCATAGCAGTTGTATTCAACATCAACGATGTATTAGTTCTAACGAGATTGAGTTTCAATTTATCTACCATGCTATCAGAAATAAAGGATAATGTGGATCTAGCATCAGTCAAAACATACATCAGCCAAATGTTAATTATACCTTCAACCAAATTATTGTTGGCCTTTGAATTAAGTTCAATTACTACTTTAGCTTGCTCTCTTGGAAGCGCTGAAGTCAGTTGGGATGGAGCTGCCAAAATCCTTTCTATGGTTCGAAATGGACATTCATTTCTTTGATGACCTTCTATCTACAATGAAAGGAAGGAATGAATAACTGGGGTGTAAAAGACTCTGTTTGTGATTATATCCTGGGTGTTGACATCCCACTTTGTCCTTTGCCAACTCCTCGTCTGAATAGTATTGGTGGTCTTATTGAGGAACTTTGACTATGAGATCTCCCCATAAATTTTGATCCCTTAGGTACTACATTTGGAACTGATACCTTTGGTGTTATAGGTGTCCCAGTCCTACTAGATATGTTTCTCGTACAAAATCTTTTATTCCTCTCAACTTTTTTCTTATTCCACTTTGATTTGCTTTTTCCATTGAATGTCACATATTGCTCAGATGACAATAGAGAAGTGTGTGAAACAACTGTTTGATTTGCAGTTTCCACTCTCTTAAAATTCAAAGCTTGATTAACTGCATCTGCATATGTCTTTACTCCATCTAGGGCCAACCCCTTAGATATGACATCTTGGAGCCATCACGAAGCTTTTTCATTCACAAATTTTCACTGGCCAATAATTTTGGAGCCAAAAAAGATAGCTTAGTAAATTTATATTCATATTCTCGAACTCTCATATTCCCTTGTTTTAGATAAAGGAATTGATCCCTTCATTTATCTTTCTCTATTGGTGGAAAGAAGCACTCATAAAACATCTCCTTAAATTTTTCCTAAGAAACCGCACCTAGATGCCTTCTACCTATGGACTTCTACTACCGTTTTGCATCATCGGTCAGTTTAAATGTAGCTAATCAAACTTTATCTTGTTTCCCAAGTTGCATTTCATCAAATATAGTTTCTATCCTTATTAACCAATTTTCAGAAATTTCCAAAACCAAACCCCTGGTAGATGTTAGAGGTTTTCTCATTTTAAAAGCTTTCATTACCTTGTTATACCAATTCTTTTCCTTCTCATCACTTCTATCTACTGGCACTAGAATTTCTGTTGCAGCAACAAATACTACCTCATTAACCCCAACACTACTGGCACCAATTTCAAAAACTATTGATGCATTAGGCTTTCGTATCTCTTCCTTCATCTTGGCCATCATCTCTATAAGCTACGCAATATTATACTGTTGCACAAGTGCCATCTCCTCCAACTTTTTGAACTATTCTTCCTATGGATCCATAATCCCCTTATTTCTTTCTATTTAGATCTTTCCATTCATAAGAGAGAAAGAAATGCATTAAATAACACTAACAAATTTATAATCTAAATTTAGCTACCCAAATAAACCAACATAACAATATATAAGGTTGTTTCTCTTTCTAAGCCTTTTAAACCTAATGCTCTTATACCAATTTTGTCACAACCCCTTCTCAAGTGACATCAGGACCAACACAGAATTTCCAAATATGTCAGAATACCGACATTTTAGAAACCATGTAAGTCTTCCTAACTAAATCATCAATTTCCTGAAAATTTTTTGACGGAGTCTCCTTAAAAAATATAAAATGTCAACAAGTCAAAATCACTTGATAAATCACAATCAATATAAAAAACAAATATTCTATCTCTTATTGACCATTTACCCACATAACATTCACAATATGCTATGACATTACACTTAGATGGTAACAAGGATATATACATCTCAAACACGTCTTGTAAGTTCAAAAAGAAAACTAAGAACTACTATTCTGACATCTTTTCTTTTCCTTCCCTGTCAAAACCAGGAGAAAACAATAGAGAATTGTAAAAATTTTGTTGGATAATTAAATAAAAATAAAATAAAATAATTCAAATAAAATAAACCTTATGAAAACCATGGAATTTATGATGTAAAACATGTACAATCAAATGTACGAATGGGTAGGTAAACAGGAACAAAACACATAAAATTGCACATGGGCAATGTTCTCGCTACCGCGGTAATGATATTCACTACCACAATAGTGTGTTCTTGCCCAAAAAAATCCAGCGAAAATACTGTGTTCTAGTTACTGCATGTAATACCTTGAAAACTTTGAATTTAATAAAATGAAATTCAAGATCAATTCAATGAAATTGGGTGCAAAATAAAACTAGGCTCATTTCGGGGCTAAATTTGATAGGTTTTCGGAAGTCTCATTTGGTGACCTTTAGAGACCCAAAACAACTTAAAATAAAGTAAGGTGACATGAACCAACTAATTGGACAACATATTCAAAAATTAGAAAAATTGGTCGAGGTTAGGGTTTTCATTTGCCAAACGCCCTTCAAGGGGCCCAAATTAGAAAGAATTGTCATTTAGGGTACTTCGGGGGATCAAAATGACCCGAAACGAAATGAAATGACATGAATTAACAAAACAAATGATATTTCCAAAAATCATAACAATTGGCCAAGATTTGGATTTTCATTGCCTAGTGACTTCAGTGGGTCTTAAATAAGGAAAGTTTTTGAAGGAAAATCACCTAGGGCCAAACCATACCTTAAAATGTGTATTAGGTTTATGTGATTCCAAAACTATAGGATATAAATCATAATTCCATGTAAATAAGAAGATATTAATTTTTATTTGTGAACCCATGAAGTCATGGCCACCCCTAACATGTGCGAGTTACATGGGTGGAAACACCATGATCATGTGCACCCTACCCTACCCTAAGCTCCATGGGACGTGTCCATTATTTGAAACCAAGAAGAATGATGCCATGTGCCATGTAAATGATCAAGTATGCGCACACCTATAGAAACCATGAAAAATGATTCCATGTGCCAAGATAAATGATCATGTATACTAAGGTTACATATAAAATCTCTCATAAGTGTGTGTGTGCACACATGTGACAAACCCAAGATAGAAGTTTAATGAGAGTGGCTGATTTAAAGAGATATAGAAAGATTTCTTCACCTAGAAAAAAAATTAGAAAATAGAAACTTGCCTCATGATCACATGTGGAGCCAAAAAGGGAGAGAATTCAAAGGAAATAAGAAACATTCCAAAGCTTTGTTTTTGTGTGCCTATATTAAAAACTAATTTGATTTTATGAATCACAACATATTAGAATGTTTTCCTACTAATAGAGGATGTCCAAGAGAGATTAGAATGTATTCTAAACCTTTAATTGTGTTCACACACATAAAAGAAACAAATAAGGTTCAAAGATTTTGCTCACACTTGGATTTGGAACCTTAGAGGTTTCACTTGCTAACTATGAGCACACCTGCCCTCTTTATGCAAACCATCCCGTCATGAGTTTAAAAACATGCCCAAACGTGGTGAGTTGCCCTAGCTGCACTAGATGCCCCCTTGTGTTCATGAACACCTATGAATACCCCTTCTTGCTCACATTCATCTCATCCCAAAGCAAAGAGTTGACACTTCCCTCTTTGCTTATTCTTGCCCTCTTCTTGGCACCTCTTCTCACTCTCTTTTCTTTCTTGTGTGAGAAGTTCTTATTTTAGTGTTTTAGAGAGTTTTTGAAGTATTTTTGTTCGTGATTTGAAGTTCTTGAAGTTCTAAAAATGGTGGATAAGGGGAACCTCTGTCAGATTCTACAAAGAAACTCGAATTAAGGTGGATGAGATTTCTAGAACCCATTCTTTACTGCTTAAAGTCTTTAGTATATTCATGTTTGTTTCTAGTTTTTAGCATGTTTATATTTCAGTTTGAAGCATGTTTGATCAAGTTTTATTTTCAATTTAACATGTTTTCATGTTTTAATTCATGCATGATAACATAACATGCTTAGAAAACATGCTTAGCCTTATTTTTGAATTTTTAAGCATACCATGTATGTTTTCATGTTCTCTTGATTATTTAAATTATGATATTAATTATTATGATCTTGTTTCATATTTATTTAAAATTAAATATGAGAAAGTGAAGATAACAATCACATGCCATCTAGTAGTCTAAGTGATGCTATGGGTGTTCTTTGCATATACTCAATGTATATGAGTAACATCACTAAGTGTGGATGTGTTTTAAAATACTTAGAATGTGTACATGTGATCCTTATTTCTAATGGAATGTGACAAGATGAATTGTCATTCCATCTTAGAATAGGAGTATTTTAATAAAGAACATCAAGGGATTAAAAAACCCCTTTTGGTCAAATATACAACACTAACAAGATATTGCCTGAAACGCTTAATGCTTGTAAGTGATTGAAATTGAATATACTTTTGATTTGAATTAGTAAATTAGTAGTTTGATAAATGATCAACTGGGCTATGTGCTCACCCCTTCTTTCTTTTTTTCAAGAATTTGAAATGCATGAGCAAGCTTTCTAAGGGATTAGAAACTCTCTTTTTAGAAAGTTTCTATATAAAGACATATTGCCCAAATTTTGAATAAAGATTTTCGCTGAATTTTATTTTTAAATTTTAGAGTTATGTACTCTCCTTTTTATTATTTGAATTTCAACATGTATCCCTTTATTTTATTCAATAAATAAAGATTGAAGTTTTTCTTTTATCTTTCTTATAATAGTCTTATTAAATTAGAATTAAATTATTAAGGTTGTGTGCTGATTGAGAAATAATAACACTTGAGATAAAAGAAAGTGATGTAAGTTATGTACTTGTAAATATACATTGGACTCAACCCACCTTGTGATTGAGCTTGAACCTGTCTCTTGGGGGTTGGGGTGTTACACTACAGTATTGCCTTCTCACTCACGAACGAAACTTGCACAAATAAGATTATATAAAGTTTCCAAAACGACTATAGGAAGCTTCTAACACATGGACAACATCTAAAATCAATAGTTTCTAATACTCGTACATAGGAAACAAGTAAAAGAAAAAATAAAGGAGTTAGGAAAGGTTGCTACCAGGGAAACAACCCCAAAAGCTTTCCAAAACCTGTTAATTTGAACTTTATATCAATCCAGCATGTGCACCCCATTCTCCTCACTCAAACAAGTATGAATCACTTCTCTTCTTGCTCTCTTAACCTTCTTTTTGGCATTCGTTCATCCCCTAGTTGTTCCACACACAACTATAGTAGTAAGATGGAAGAGAACCTAGAATTCTATAGCACAGTAGCAAGGACACACTTCTGGCAACCTTTTGGTGGAACCGGAGGATTCAATGAATCAAAGAAGGTATAATACCCTTATCTAAGTCTCAAATGCATGATTCATGGTCTAAAATTGGAAGTGTTAGGATGCCAAAGTCATAATAAAGCAAAGGAGGGGAGAAACATACACAAAAAACTAGTTTTTCGTGTTGGTTATCGTGATAGTAATCATCGTTATGACAATAATGCCTTCATTTTCTTCTATTTCTACAAACTCTCCTCTGATTACCGCGGTAGCATACCATAGTAATGCCTCTATTTTTTTTGAAAACTCCTCTAGTTACCACAATAATGCAAGCTAGTTTCACAAATCCCCTTTGGTTACCGTGGTAGCCTACCGCGACAGTGCATCTACACTTTCAATTTTTCACTTATGCATTCCAATTATTGTAGTAATCCTTTCTATACCATGACACAAAGAACCAAGACCACATTGAGACTCATTTAACATGATTTCCTTGCACAACTAAAGGCCATATTAGGTAGAAATCATTAGGATATGATTCAAGAATGTTAGAAACACCATGATCATAAAAAAAATAATGTATTGAATCTTAATCTTGAAGGTTTAAGGCTTAAAGAGGCTTGAAATAGCACCACAAGGACAAAAATGAACTAAAACTATAAGGTGGAATGATTTCTAAATTTTAACTTATTATTTTAATTCAAATATTATATGCATGTATGCTTGCTTATGCTAAGAATATGTTTTGAATCTACATGATATGCTTGAGTGGAATATTTATGCTTTACACATGTTGTACTTTGAACTGTATGACCTTGTCATGCCTTGAATATGCATGCTTAGAATTGAATGAATGTTGATGTTATATTGATGAACAATTAGCATGCCTAAGATTGATATGAATGATGATTACTATGCTTATGGTGCTCACATGTTTATGCATCTAATTTAATCTGCTATTAATTTGATTTGTTGCTAAAGAAAAATCAATAAAGATTATAACCATGTACCAGTACGACGATGAATTTCATCATGAGTGTTCCAACTTAGACTTGGCTTGTCGGTTATTTTGATTTATTGAATTAGAACTGGGCATTTGGATTAACCCCATTTCATTGATGATGGATTTGAGCATTCGTATTTGACCTCTCTTCCTAGATTTGGAACACTAAGGCATATTCCTTTCGGTCTTAACATCTACTAATAACAAGTAACTGTTTGAATCACCTAATTTATGAAAATATTTAACATGTATGTTTTATTTGGTTGAAATAGTGATTTGTATATTTGGGATGATCTACTAAGCTTATGAGCTCAGCCCTCTTTTCTAACATTTTAGGAAATTAGTTATTAGAAGCTGCATGACTTGTGGAAGTTTAATTAGTTAATTTTATTCAGAATTTCCTTTTTATAAGTTGTGTTAGTTAGGCACGTTGGCTTGATTTTATTGTTAGTTTTAAACATTTTGTCGTTATAATAAACTCAAGGGTTTTTATACCTTTGGAGTATTGAAGTTGATTTTCAAATAAATATATTGATTTATCTCAAAGATTACAAATGTTTTTTTATGAAATCTATATGAGTTAATATGACATAAGAAGTCACATAGATTTGAGACAGTAAAAAGAGAGAGAAAGAGAGAGAAAGAAAGAAAAAGTGACACACCACCTCTCGGGTGGCCATTGATGATTTATGAATGAAGCTTGCATGTGACATTAACATACCGAATTGTTGCTCATGAAGGCAACATGGTAATTATACCCTCCGAACTAGATTTATTAGACCACACAGGGGAAGCGGGGTGTTACAAGAATAGAGTGTACAAACAAAAATTTTAGTGAATAATCTAACTTATGGTATCACATAGCCATCATATATATAAAAACATGAAAGGCAAAGCAAATTTCGAAGTCACGAGCGAATGAAATAAAAATAACATACATGCATTATCTAATGTGTGAACGTGCATTAAGTTTCAACAATATGAAATCTCTTAAAAACATGCATTGCCTCCCTCCTTTTAGATAATAGAGTGAGTCTTTCCTCACATGCACAAATGAGGAGTGCACTGACCTTTAATTATTCATTTGATACCATGTCCATTTTTGTGTCTTTCATCTCATGCTAGGATTGCACTAACTAAGAGATTCTCACAATGATTAATCCTTTGAGTCTTTTTCCTAAGACTATGGCCTATAAAAATGCTGTCATATCAATAATCTACTTAGGTATGTCAATTGACATCCTCCAATGCATCAAAATCATTTTATGAAATAGGCATACAATGCAATACATCATTTTATTTAATAAATATTAGAAGGTTTAATATAATATCAATGTCACATGTAATATCAAAAGTAAAGATTACTCACCAAAATTACCATTTAACTAGTTGCTAACACCTAATCCAACAACTTACTTTCCAATCCAACAATATTATTGTGTCACAAAATCATTCTATATGCACCAAATCAAATTCAACTCATTTATGATTATTTTATAAATTGTTTCTAACATATTTTTTTTTCTTATACTTACTTTTATCTATGTATTTGACTACACGTGTTGGCGCGTAACAACTTGAATATCCTCAATAAACTTTAAGATTAATTTTCTACTCATATAACATACTTTCACATTTGAAAATATAAAAAATAAACTTCATAATTATATTTTTACTAATTTTTTTAAATTTTTATAAATAACCCAATTGGTCAATCATTCCCTAAAATTTCAATTGATATCTAAAATTCATAAATTTGATATCGATAAGTATAGTTTTTTGTTTTGTATATTTCTATGGAATTCAATTAAAATTTTATTAGGGTTTGACATGTTCAAAAGCTTTTTCTAAAGTTATTCAACTTTGAGTATTTATATTGGTGTCTGTAAGATATATGAATACAAACTAATCACATATTTGTGATTTACATGTCCCCCCGAGTGTATTAATATAATTTTTACTTAATGTGAGAAAATATTTATTTTTGGGTATCACTATAAAATACTATTCATAGGAAAAATTATACTCCTAGAATTATAGTACGTGGCTTACATAATGTTTTTGTAATGAGAATGAGAAAAAATAACTTACCTACGCATTGAATTTTCCTTTATCTCCTTCCCCCCTTGCATTTGCTTTCAATGGCGTACAGTTCTGTGAAGCGAGGAATGAAATAACGAAGCCAACACCGCCCCTTATATATGTATACATACATACATACACACACGCTAAATAGGATTTAGCTACTCACTTTAATAACCAACACTCAAGCTCACCTTATCATTTTTTTTATTTGTTTTCACTTGCGTTCAAATCATCCTCCATCCACATACTAACACCTCTTTGTTTTTTTTAAAGTTAATTACTTTTCTACCTTCTCTCAATTTATCCACGCCATTAACTCGCTATATATATATGCTAACCAATAGAATTTAGGTTCTCACTTAACTAACCAACTCCTCATGCATGCTATCAATTTTTTCCTTCTCAATCCATTGCTACCCATTATATATATATATATATTATTACAATATAATTACCCATTATACATGTATATATTTTCTAGGAAAAAGGACCATTTTGGGCGTGATTATTTTTTATATCTATTTTAGGTTTTAAAAGATTTTATTCCCCTTTTTAGGCAACTTGTTGCCAGTTGAGCGCATGTCAGCGCCCAACTGGCAACATCTAAGTTTCAATTTTTTTTGTTTTTCTAAGGCATGTCGTCCATTCAATGGGCGGCATGCCTTAGTTCACCTTTGTTTTAAGGTTGAGGCATCAATGGGCAGCATGTCTCAACAAATTTTTTTTATTTTTTATTAAATTTTTTATTTTTAGTTTTATTTTTTAATTAAAAAAATCTAGACATAACTTCGAGGCCTCCAAAGGACTTCACATTTGCCTCCAAAGGACTATCAACAACATTATTATTAGTCAAGCTAACATGAGATAAAGATTAGATGCATACTTTAGCATGAGAAAGATAATATCCATCAAAGCTAGACATAACTTCGAGGCCTAAGAAATAACTTAATGACCCTAAATCATTTATTTCAAACATGTTTAGCTAAGAAATTATTGTAAGTCATGAATTCCTAAAACATCATCCCTCATTATGACCATATCATCAACATATAACAAAAGAACAACAATACCAACCTCTAAGTGATGGAGAAACAAAACAGAATCATAAGAACTGGAAAAGAATTTTGTTAAGAAAGTACAAAGCTAAACTTGAAAAACCAAGTTTGAGAAGACTACTTGAGACCATATATAGCTTTACGAAAATGACAAACTTGACTGGGAGGACGATCAAGACTTTGTGAAGGTTGTAAGTATACTTCATCTGTAATACCCTAAAAACTCTATATTTAATTAAATGAAATTCAAGATCAATTCAATGAAATTGAGTGCAAAATGAAACGGGATTCATTTCGGGACTAAATTTGATAGGTTTCCAAAAGTCTCATTTGGTGACCTTTAGGGACCCAAAACAACATGAAACGAAGTAAGGTGACATAAACTAACTAATTGGACAAAAAATCAAAAAATTAGAACAATTGGTCAAGATTACTGTTTTCATTTGCCAAACAACCTTCAGAGGGTCCAAATTTGAAATAATTGGTATTTGGGGTACTTCGAGGAATAGAAATAACCCAAAACGAAACAGGATGGCATGAACTAACAAAATAAACAACATATCCAAAAATTAGGACAAATGGCTAAGATTTGGATTTTCATTTCATAGCGCCTTAAATAGGTTCGAAATAAGGAAAGTAAATGAAAACTAATTTGGCCAAACCATATATTGAAATTCTTAATTTTTTCATGTGATTCCAAAATTGTAGGTTATAAATCATAATTCCTTGTAAATAAGGAGATATTAATTTTTATTTAATTTTTGTGAACCCATTAAGTCATAGTTACCCTAAGCATGTGCAAGTTATATGGGTAGAACACCATGATCATGTGTACCCTCAACCTACCCAAAGCTCTATGGGATGTTTTCTTTATTTGAATCCTTGTAAAATGATCCCATGTTCCATGCAGTGATTTAGTTCATTCACATTAGTAGACGTTTTATATGGTCTAGAAACCATGAGACATGATTCCATATACACCCCCACTTGATTGTGTACACCCACACCCACTTCAGACAAAATTGGCCCAACCATGTATAGGTATGTGTGCACACATGTGAGCAGCCCTATTTAGATAGTTTCTTGGAACCAAGATAAACATCTTTGACTATTATATGGTGTCTCTTCAAATCTAATAGTGTACATCCATGTTTGATATCCAAGAAATAAGATATTGGGAAAGTATTCATTGTGTGTTTGTGTGATGAGCAAGCAAGGAAACCAAAAAGGAAACTTGCCATAAGCACATATGGGTCATCCCATTTGAATTAGAATATGATTTAAACCTATTTTATGTTCACACATAGTTTGAAAACAAGATTATACTCATATCTTTTGAATTAGAAAGCTATAATGGTCTCATTTGCCAAACATGAATACACTTGCCGTCTTTATGCAAACCGTCCCCTCTTGTTTGGAAACTTGCCCAAACTTTGTGAGTTGTGCAAGACTGGCCAAGACACTCCCCTAGTTCTCTTGAACATCTATATAAACCCCTTCATGCTCTCATTCTTCTCATCCCAAAGCAACGAGTTGATACTTTTCTCTTTGCTTGTTCTAAGTCCTCTTCTTGGCATCTCTTATCACTTCTCTTGTGTTCAGAAGTGAGAAGCTTTAATTTCAGTCTTCTAGTGAGTTTTTTGATACTTTTGTTGGTGATTGAAAGTTTTTGAAGTTCTGAAAGTGGTAGATAAGGGGAACCTCTACTGGATTCAACAAGAAACTCAGATTGAGGCGGAGGGAATTTTTATAACTCCTATCTTGTTATTTCAAGTTCCTAGCATGTTCATGCATGCTTATTTTTTAGTTTACAACATAATTTATTTAGTTTTAGCATGATTGATCATATTTAAATTCCAATTTAGCATGTTGCATGTTTTTAATCATTCATGAGATCATACCATTCCTAGAAACCATGCTTAGGTTTGCTTTTAAGTTTTCAAGCATGCTATGTGTGTTTTCATGCTTTCTTAAATGTTTAAATTCTAAGATTTAATATTCTGATTTAGTATCATGATTATGTGATTTTAAATATGAGAAACTGAAGATAAGAACCACATACTGTCATAGTGACCATATGGATGCTATGGATGTTCTTAACACATGCTTGGAGTGTGTGGTTGTAAAGTGCAACTAAGGGATACTTGGTGTCACGACCCACTTAGGACTTATTGGCATTGCCATCACGGTTGGGCCCACCGAGCATTGTCTGGCTGCTTCACGTGGTAACTCAATCGGTATTGTTCCCCCCCTCAAGGGATTTTCTCGCCTCCGTGGGATTCCAACCCTGATTCTAGGGGTCAAATACAAGGTTTTACGAAATCCCACTACCATTGAACCAGTCCCATGGAGGCGAAAAAATTCCTTGGGGGGGGGGGAACAATACCGATTGAGTCACCGCGTGAAGCAACCGGACAATGCCCGGTGGGCCCAACCGTGATGGCAATGCCAATAAGTCCTAAGTGGGTCGTGACACTTAGTGTGTGGCATCCAATGAAAAGTAACAAAGAAATATCTTTTCACCCTGAAGAGGGGTATCTAAATTAAGAACATCAAGGAGTAGAATCCCTTGTAGTCATAACATTAACTTGAACCAATTTGAAGTATGAATCACTAACTGTTTGAAAATATGGAAGTGTTGGAAATTTGAAATAATAAGTTAGTTGTTTGATAGATGATCCACTGGATTATGTGCTCACCCCTCTCTTTTTAACATTTCAGAAAATTGGATATGATGGGAATGAAATTTGATAGTAGCTATTGTTGGAAAGTTTATTTTTTCAATGTATGGGCATGTTGCCCACTTTAGATTTATTTGACTTTCGCTAAATTTTTAGTTTAAAATTTTGAGTTATGTACTCTTGATTATGAATTTAATAATGTACTTCTTTATTTTCTTTAATAAATAAAGAATTAAATTTTTTTTTTTTTACTTGTAATGCCTTATTGAATTCAAAATTGATCAAATTGGGTGAGACACTTATGAAAGGTTCAATAAGAGTTATAATAAAGGAATTGAGATGCAAGTTGTGTTCTTGTAAATGTAACATAAGACCCAACCTGCCTTGTGGTTGAGCTTAAACCTATTTCTAGGGGGTTGAGGTATTACATCATCTGCCAACTCCCCATTATGAAATGCATTTTCAACACCCATTTGGAATAGTCTCCATTGTCCAATAGCTAAAATGATAAGTAATAAATGAAAAGTGGTAGGACACACAACTAAAGCAAAGGTTTCATCTTAGTTAATACCATGTTCTTGTGTGAATCCTCTAGCAACAAGACGAGCTTTGTAGCATTCTATTGTTCCATCAGCATGAGTCTTAATCTTGAACACCCACTTGTTTGCTACTATAGTTTTTCCAAGAGGCAAATCAATTAAGTATCAAGAATGACTGTCTTTCATTGCTTGGAGTTTTTTAGCAATAGCTTTTTTTATAATGGGTTAGATTGAGCTTGTGATAGGTGCGATGCTCATACGAGATAGAGAGAGCAAAAAAACAATGACAATCTTGATGGTAGAATGGAAGAGTTCTTACTTAGCTAGAGTGACGTACTTCAAGGATGGTAGTGGGCTTAGTTGATGTAGATGTGATGATTAGATTAGTTGATGTTGCAAGCAGATTAGTCTTGTTGGATACATTGGAGTCAAATGAGCTTGCTTCATATACATTGGAGTTGGAAAATATATTTGGAGGGGAATCAATAAATAAGAGAGAAGAATGAGGAGATTGTGAAGACAATGGTGAAAGGGAAGTAAATGACCTATGTTTCCAAAATTGCACATGGCTAGAGATGCATAGTCTTTTGGCAATAGGGTCATAATAATGGTCACCCTTATGTTCAATATCATAACCAAGAAAACAACAAAGGCATGATTAAGGCTCTAACTAAGAGTGTTAATGCAAAGATAACAAGAGAAAACACGCACAATTGAATGTTTTTAACTAAGAATGATTAGGCGTTTTCTCATATAAAATTGTATGAGTGTGACCATATATAATGGAGGATGAGACTTAGTTACTAGCATAGACTGTAGCAAGTGCAACTTCCCCCAAAAGGATTTAGGTAAGTGAGCAAAAAGAAGAAGAGATCGGATAATATCCAAAATGTGTATATGTTTTCATTCAGTACGACCCTTTTGCTGAGAGGTGTATAAACATGAACAATGATGTAAGGTTCCACTATATTTTAATTTTTCAATAAAGGCAATAGATGTGTACTATGAAGTGTTATCCCTTCAAAAGATTTTGATTTCTCGCATAAATTGAGTGTGAATCATTTTTTAAAAATCACGAAAAATATCAAGTAACTCTAAACATTATTTTAAGAGATACATCCAAGTACATCTAGAAAAATCATCAATACAAATCACAAAATATCTCGATCCTCCTTTAGTAGGTATAGGAGTAGGCCCCAGATATATCTAAGTGGACAAGATCAAAAGGGGATAATGAAAAAAACTCACTTTTAGTGAATTGTTAAGCCCTCTTGTAATACCTCAAAAGTTGATGAACCACTTTGAAAATTTTGGAGGTAATTAATGTAAAATAAAATAATTAAAATAAATAGAAAATCTAAATTTATTCATAATCAAATGATACAAGGCTTATTCAACCTAGAATAATGGACAAAAATAATATGAAATTTAGAAAACATGGAAAAATTGATGAAAAACACGAACATAACATATGTTGTTCTGGTTCTCGCGGTAATGAATAACATTACCATGGTAACGCATGAAATCTCCATTGAAATGAAGTATGCACCAATGTTCTGGTTACCGCAGTAATGAATTTCATTACCTTAGTAATGCATAAAAATCCCATTGAAACAAAGAAAACAATATTGTTCTAGTTACCGCAGTAATGAATCACACTACCACCATAATACATGAAAATATAAGTTCCAATTTGCTCAAAAAAACCCTAATATGACTCGTTCAAAATAGAAGTTGTGAGTTCCTTTTTTTGAACTAGTTTCGACCATCTTCTGTTGACCTTTCCCTTCATCCTCACAAGTTCTGGACTGATTCCTCTCCATTCCATCTTCTATCAACTGTCCCACAAGTCAAAACAAAAGAAACTACATGTGCAGCAAGGAATTCAGACTGTAATATCATCACAGATGACTATATCGAGATAATATGTTAGTTCCAACACGAGACCCATGATCCTTTCATTTTTCTTCACATCGTTTAAGATTGTATGTTTCTACATCAAAACAAAACCATCCAAAGAAATTCAAGAAGCCATTATTGCAATTTCGGTGGTGGTCATAAAGTTACTGGCAAAACAATGAGGCATAAAGTTTCCTTTGTACTAAATTGTGACACCCTAGCTCCTGGTATCTCTCTCTCTTTTTCTCTCTCTCTCTCTCTATGACGAGTCGTTGGGGCTGAACTAGGAGACGACGCGCCCATTCAACGAGAAACGCTGGAAATAGTTCGTTTGTCGAGAGCCCAAAGCCACGTCGTTCGCTCTCTTTTTATTTATCTCATGCTTCAAAACCTTTCTTTCAAATAGGTTATAAAATCAATTTAAATACACAATGATCTCTATGGGATTGATTGGCAAAATTTCAAAGAAAAACGTAAGGCATGACGACCCAAATTCAAAACCATTAGAGTTTACGAAAAATGAATCAAAACAGTAAAGTTACGGGAAAAATAAAAAACTTCAACTCTAAC
Source organism: Tinospora cordifolia (assembly GCA_030144865.1). Taxonomy (NCBI): domain Eukaryota; kingdom Viridiplantae; phylum Streptophyta; class Magnoliopsida; order Ranunculales; family Menispermaceae; genus Tinospora; species Tinospora cordifolia. The sequence continues at coordinate 1,195 of JAJIYU010007005.1, read as the reverse complement.
ATTTAAATAATCCAAGGATTTTTTAAATAACCATAAACATTTAATTACATTCAAAATGTTTTGTCCAAAAGAAAGGGGCACATGCCCTGTTTCAAATTATGTACAAAAAATTAATAACATATTAAACCAAAAACAAAAAAATTGTGACAACCTCCCAATAATATCTCAACCAAAATGATGGCCTCGCATAGCTAGTCTGCTCTTACAGTGTCAATGATCACCTGTAATGAAATAATGAGGTGAGCTCAAGAGCCCAGTGGATCATTCCTACACATCACTAGCACTATACAAACCAGAATACATAACATGCAAACACTTTCATTACATTAGGGTTTTTCAAACACTATGTTGGTTATTTTGGCAAATGCAAGACCGAAAGAGCCCTGCTCTCGGTGTCCCTATGTGGTCTGGGAGCAAATCTGGGGGTAACGCCTGAGGGTCAGTTACCTTTCGAGACCAAAATCTAAGAAGAGAAGTCCACAGTGACTCTCTGTCTAAACATGCAATCAATTGTCACAGTCAGCTCGGTTAGGGACACCCACTATGACACCCAAAGGCCGGTCATTGCCCTAGTATGTGGAATTAAAACTTAATTTAATCTTTTTTTAGTTTCACATTCCATTTTCTAATTCATACATAGTCATAGTCATCATAGATAATATTTTTAAAGTAAACTACCAGATATGCTCAAACACTCATGAAGATTAAGACTTGAATCTATCATCTAAACATGTGGTAAAACAAGTAAACAACAATCATGGGTACACATGAAGTCATTCCAAACAAAGATCAATCGGATATGCCCTAGCATGCTCCTAGGTGCTCATTAAAAGTAAACATACACCATGCTTTGCATTCAAGGTTTAAATAAGGCTAGGGAGTACGGAAATCACACCCATTTTGTGTCTCCTTCCCTTGTGCCTTTGCCTCTTGTCGTGCACACTTTAGATATTTAATATATAAGATCTTAATACCAAGATAATGTGAGTTTAATCAAAACATGGTCAAAATCCTAGATTTATTTCCTTTACATTGGTATTCCACGGTGTACACAAAGCCAAAATGAAAAATGAAAGAAAAATGGGTGCGCGATAGATTAACATCTCAATACACACGCATAAGGCTTAAAACACAAATCTAACTAAAGGAAATCTTTATACCTTGGAGATCTATGCTTTTCCTCCTCGCTTCTTGT
>JAJIYU010007004.1:0-19944 GCA_030144865.1 Tinospora cordifolia | reverse complement strand
TCCATTTGTTTAAAGTTGAGATTTTAGACCAAAAGGGTTTTTGAAGCCCTTGATGTTCTTAACAAAGTACCTCCTTAGAGTGAAATATGGCTTTTCTTAGCCAATTTTATTGGACTTTTGGACTTCAAGGGACATTAGCCACCAACCAAGTACTTTGGTCTTAAAACCATATGAACTAATCATTTGAAAAGAACATCCATAGCAACCCACATGTGTGCCATGATGGTACGTGGTTATTATCATCATCATCTTTGTTAAGTCACATATTATAGAATCATAAAATAAATTTCAGAACATGAGACTAAAATAAATAAATTCAACATATAATCAAACTAAAAATTCAATCATGGAACACTCAAAATCATGCATCACATATTGAAATAAAACCTAAACATGATACTAGGCATGACATGATTAAGATGCATGCATATATTCAAATATGAATCAAATCTAAAACTGAGAAATATTTTAGCATGCTTAAACTAAAATTATTCATGATTTCAAAAATCAAACAACCAATGAACATACTAGAACTTTGAATAAGAAAAAGGGGTGTTTAACAAATCACTTCCACTTTGTGTTGCTTTCTCCCCAAAGTTGAAGCAATGGCTCTCAAAGCTCAAACACCAAGAGAATCACCCAAAACCAATTTCCAACCCAATAAACTTCTCACACACAAGATGGGAAAAAAAGTGAGAAGGGGAGCCAAAAAGAGGGCTTAGAGAACAAGATTACAATTCAACTCTTGTTTCTTGGGATGAGTTGAAGTGTGAGCATGGGGGGTTTATATAGGTTTCAAAAGTATATAGAATGACAAGTTTGTGGTGTTCTCATTGTGAGAAACTTGCCAACCCTTCAAAATTTTGTGCCCCCCAAGCACAAGAGATTAGCAAGTGATTTTTTTGAAAATTTTTGGGATTTTAGAAACAAATTTTTGAATTTTTGAAGTATTGTTATTGATTTAATTCGAATTTTCGGTTATTATTTTCAGAGCAAACGATCGTGACCGTCGGATCGTTCTCGATCGCCGCATACGTATTCGGATCAGGCGGATCGCATCTGGGCGGATCGCACCTGGGCGTATTCGTAAATCTAGATTGTTCGATTTCCTCGAATGCAGTGTTAGTTCACGATCTTGAATTAATAAATTTGTTCTGGATAGTCAGATCGTCCTCGAGACACGCTTTTAGTGATGAACAAAACTCATCTTGATCGTCCGATCGTCCCTGATTGTTTTTGGCTGTCCGATTTCCTCGATCGGAGCATCCGTTTGCGATCTCCTCAGAGCACCTCGATCTGGATGGGCCTCAAGCGATGCGTTTGATTAGAGATATCTCGAATCTGGGCCATCCGATTTTCCTCGAGCGCAGCACCGTTCACGATTGATTCCTGCAGCTTTGATCTGCGTCGTTGGATGGATCTCGAGCACCGCATCCGATCTTGATCACTGATCCGAGCCGCACGATGAACCTCAAGTGCAGTGTCATCTGTGATCAGATGAGACGCATCCGAACCGTTAGATCAGCCTGATCGTTTCCAAGCCGTTGGATCTCATTGATTCGGTGCTCCTGGGCGCTGTTTTGGGCTTCAACTTCATTCGTTCGATTTTGCAAATTCATTTTGGACCGTTAGATCCAGTTTCTAATAACCAAATTTGATTTTTAAGGTTACTATTATCCGAAAAATGTTAATTAGACACTTCCTAATTGATAAAAACTTGATTTTCTTGTATATTCCCTTCTATTTTGATGATTTGCTAATATTTTTCCCTTTCTAATTTATTTAATATTGTATTTATTAGATATTTTCTTACCATTTCCATGTATTTTTATTTATTTCATATTTCATTTTCAAATAATACCTTATGTAATTATAAATTAATATTTATATAATGCTTTATTTATTTTTAATAAATACATGTACACTACATTTTCATTTAATTATCAAATTAAGGTCTTATTTGCCTAATTTTTTTATTATATCTCCAATATATTTTATTTTTTATGTGTCAACCCACAATTTGCATCCAAAATCTTTGAAATTAATTTATTTAACTTATTTTATTTATTTTAAATTATTTGACAAAATTATGGGGTATTACATTGCCAATAACAATAGTTATCAAACGAGTATCAAGATGGCTCCATTCGAAGCTCTTTATGGAAGACTATGCAGATCACCTACCTGTTGGGCTGAACTCGAGGACCATGTATTAACTAGACCAGATTTGGTGGAAGAAATGAATAACCAAGTCAAGTTAATACAGAGGAGGCCGACTACAGCATCGAATCGTCATAAGAGCTATGCTGACAAGAGAAAAAAAAAAGACCACTCGAGTTCCAAGTTGGGGAGATGGTATTTTTGAGAATTAGTCCTCAGCAAGGCATCAAGAGGCTTTGATTCAAAGGAATGTTATCTCCGAGGTTTGTCGAACCCTTTGAAATACTTAGAAGAATCAGGGAATGTACTTATGAGTTTGACTTACCAAATTGAATGACTTTAGCTCATAACATATTCCATGTATCCATGTTCAGAAAGTACAAACCTGACCCCTCTGACATCATACACTGGGAAGAAGTGAATATTCAATATGATGTTATTTACGAGGAAGCAACAGTCAAAATCCTCGACCATGAAGTACAGTCTACAAACGAAGGATATCCTGTTAGTGAAGGTATTGTGGAAACATCATGGGGTGGAAGAAGCTACTTGGGAACTCGAAAGCGAGATTAAGACAAAGTATCCACACTTGTTTACTAGACATCCTTAGTTATATACAAATTTCGAGGATGAAATTTTTCTAATGAGGGTGGGTTGTAATACCCTAAATTATCTATACTCAACTAAATGAAATTTATCATCAATTCAATGAAATTGGGTGCAAAATGAAACTGGGCTCATTTTACGACTAAATTTGGTAGGTTCCAAACTTTTATTTAGCGACCCTTAGGAATCCAAAACAATCTAAAACGAAGTAAGGTGACATGAACTAATTAATTGGACAACATATCAAAAGATTAGAACAATTGGTTAAAGTTAGGGTTCTCATTTGCCAAACACTCTTCAAGGGGTCCAAATTAGGAAAGAATTGGCATTTAGGATACTTCACGAGATCAAAATGACCCAAAATGAAACAAAATGACATGAAATAATAAAATGAATGACATATCCAAAAATCAGAACAATTGGCCAAGATTTGACTTTTCATTTGCCTAGCGACCTCAGTGGGTCTTAAATAAGAAATGTTTTTGAGGAAAAATCACTTTGGGCCAAACCATACCTTAAAATGTGCATTAGGTTTATGTGATTCTGAAACTATAGGCTATAAATCATAATTCCTTGTAAATAAGTAGATATTAATTTTATTTAATTTTTGTGAAGCTATGAAGTCATGGCCACCCCTAACATGTGCAAGACACATGGATGGAACACCATGATCATGTGCACCCTACCATACCCAAAGTTCCATTGGACGTGTCCATCATTTGAATTCATGAAAAGTGATCCCATATTTCGTACAACTGATCATGTATGCTCACACTTACCCAAGGAATGAGATGTCTTATAGGAATTGGAAAATCCAAGAAGGGTGATTCCATACACCAATACAAGTCATCATGTGCACCATGCCCTATTCATGCAAAATCGGTCCATAGGTGTGTGTGTGTGCACAAATGTAAGAAACTAAATTAGAATTGTCTAAAGCATGAAATATGCCAACCCTAGCAATCACCCTTTCTCCGAAATCAAAATAGAAATTTCTTAAAATGGAAACAAACCATGGCGCCAAAGAATCAAAGAAATCTCATGTGATTTGTCAAAATTACCCCACATGGTGTGCCAACTTTGGAGCTTAAATCAATTAGGAAGTTTTCTTGAGCTTAGATTTGAATATTAGACTATGATAAAGTGTCCCTTCAAGTTTGATTGCATACTCCCCATGCTTGACGTCCAAGAATGAAGAAATAGGAAGCATTCTATGTGCACCTTGTGTGATGAGCAAGTAAGAGACTAAATAAGAAAGTTTTATGAGAATCTTCTTATCCACAAGGTGATGTCCCAACTGAGATTAGAATTGTTCTAAGTCTAAAATTATTCTCTGAAATTAATTAACAAATTTAATAGAGAATCAAATCGTGGCTCATAGGAAATTAGCAAGCTTTAGTGGTCCATGAGCCCACATACCTATTTCAATCCAAACCGTCCCATGTGTGTCTAAAAACTTGCCCAACTTTGTGAGCTGCCCAAGCTACCCAAACCATCCCTCTTGTGCTCATGAACACCTATAAATACCCCTCTTGATCACGTTCATATCATTCCAATGCAAAGAGTTAACACTTCCCTCTTTGCTTGTTCTTGCCCTCTTCTTGGCACCTCTTCTCACTATTTTTTCTTTCTTGTGTGAGAAGTTCTTATCTGAGTATTTTAGAGAGTTTTTAAAGTAGTTTTGTTGGTGGTTAAAAGTTCTTGAAGTTTCGAAAGTAATAGATAAGGGGAACCTTTGACGAATTCTATAAAGAAACTCAAATTAAGGTAGAAGAAATTTCTTAAACCTCTACTTTGCTACTTTAAATTTTTAGCATGTTCATGCTTGTTTAAAGTCTGATTTTCAGCATGTTTTATTTTAGTTTCAGCATGTTTAATCATATTTTAATTTCAGTTTAGCATATTTTTTATGTTTTAATTACTCATGAGAGTATGTCATGCTTAGAATCCATGTTTAGGATTTAATTCAATGTTTTAAGCATGCTATATGATGTTTTCATGTTTTCTTGGTTGTATAAAATTTTGAAATTTATATTCTGAATTTCTTTTATGATTATGTGATCTTAAACATAAGAAAGTGAAGATAAGAACCATGTACTGTCATAGTGACCCGTATGGGTGCTATGGGTGTTCTCAACACATGTTTGGAGTGTGTGCTTGTAAGGCGTAACTAAGGGGTACTTGGTATGTTGTATCCAATGGAAAGTAACAAAGAAATGTCTTTCCACCCTAAAGAGGGGTATCTAAATTAAGAACATCAAGGGAGTAGAACCCATTTCAGTCATAATGTGAACTTGAACCAAATTGATGTATGAATTACTTAATGTTTGAATGTGTGTAAAATTGGATGTGTTATTGATTTAAAATAGTAACTTAGTTGTTTCATGAATGATCCACTGGGCTATATGCTTATCCCTTTGTTCTATTTTTTTTTTCAGAAAATTGACTTACATGAAGGCTATGGATTTTTGAAAGTCTATTTTTAGAAAGTTTATATTGTAAGGGCATAGTGCCCCAAATTTTGAATTAAAGACTTTCGCTGAATTTTACTCTTGAATTTTATACTCAATCTTTGGATTTGATCCAAAAAATGTAATAATTTTATTTTAGTTGAATGATTAAAGATTTGAAGTTTTTCCTTATTCACTTGCATTATCTTATTGAATATTAAACTCAATGGAAGTGTATTTATGAATAGTTCAATAAGTGTTAGAATAAAGGAATTGAGATGCAAGTTGTGTACTTGTAAATGTAACATAGGACCCAACCTGCCTTGTGGTTGAACTTAAACCTAGTTCTAGGGAGTTGGGGTGTTACATTACATATATATATATATATCATTTGTATGAAAGAATTACTTAATTGCACCAATTAATTCCCATATATTTATTTATTTTTCCAACTACACCACATAATACATAAATATTTTAAATTCATTTTCATTCTTTAGTTATTATTTATTATTTCTTGTCTAATACAATTCGTTAGTTTGTCCATGAAATTACATATCGAACCCGTCGACTCGATGTCCAAAAAGTACTGGTTGTTACAATCTCTTTATTTATTTAAATTTTTTTCCATTTATATATGTATATATCACTTTATATATACATATACATACTTGAATATATATTTCTATATATATACAAATATACAAGAATTATTTCATTTCAAATTTCTCTCTCTTTCTTTAATTTATTTTATTTCATCATTTTTATTTTTTCACCATCTAATAAATTATCATTATTTGCATTTATTTTTATATCATTAATTAATACAATTGTCATAAAAATCATGTATTTCCATTTAATAAACATTAATTTGTACAATTCTCATAAAATCATGTATTTTCATTTATAATTCATTAATGCATACATAAAATTATAGATCGAACCATCGACTCAACGTCAAAAATACGGGTCGTTACAGTTTTTCCTCTTTAGAACAAATTTCTTCCTTGAAATTTACTAAGATAACAAATCCTGATGTAGTAATACTCATAACTTCAAGGAAGTGACTCGCCATGTAGTCCTCTCACTCCCAGATGTTCTACTCGGCACCATGAAACTGCTAACGTACACGTACCATAGGTATCTCTTTATTACGCAGTTTCTTCATGGCTCGGTCAATGATAGCTACTAGAACCTCATTGTATATACAATCCTCTTGCAAGTCAACATGTCTCCATTCAATCACGTGCGAGGGATCGGGGTAGTACTTCTTTAACATTGATACATGAAACACGTTATGTACTCTCAGTAACTGAGGTGGTAATGCCAATCGATATGCAATAGCACCTATCTTCTTAATAATCTCGAAAGCTCTAATATATCTCAGAGCAAGTTTTCTTGAAATGTCGAATTGGGTCTGCCCCTTCTGACCCTTCTGAGGGAAAATCTGAAGGAGTACATGATCATCAACATTGAACTCAAGGACCTTGTTTTGGTTATCTACATAATTCTTTGTCTGTCCTGAGCTGCCTTCATGTTCTAACAGATCTACTGAATTTTCTCATTTTGCTCCTATACAAAAGTAAGGCCAAAAACTATTGTGTCACCAACCTTAGCCCAACAAGCTGGCAATCGGCAAGTTGACCATATAATACCTCAAATGGTGTTATGCTGACACTCGCCTGGTGGCTATTATTATATGCAAATTCACACAACACCAAATGATCTTCCCAGCTACCACCAAAATCAAGGACACATGCTCGGAGCATATCCTCCAAAGTCTGGATCACTCTCTCACGCTGACCATCAATTTGTGGATGGAAGGCTATGCTCATGTTTACTCTAGTCCCCAACTGGCTCTAAAAGCTCTGCCAAAAATGAGACATAAATCGAGCATCTCTATCAAACACAATGGACACTGGGACCCCATGTAATTTCACGAGCTCGCAAATATATAATCGACCCAGCCTCTCAACCGATTCTATAGTATGAATCAAGAGGAAATGAGTAGACTTAGTCAGTCTGTCCACAATGACCCAAATAACATCATGTTTCTACTGAGTTTGGGGTAACCCCATCACAAAGTCCATGGTAATGTGCTCTCATTTCTACTCGGGAATAATCAAGGGCTATAATAAACCACCGAGTCTCTTGTAACACCCAACCCCCAAGACTTTTCGATTGGATTTAACCACAAGGTGGGTCAGACCATCTTACTTTACAAGTACACAACTTACATCACATTCTATTTCAATTATCCTAGGTCTTATTAATTCATAATGAGTACACAACCCAAACAATTTAATTTCAATTTAATAAGACTATTACAAGGGGGATAAAAGAAATCTTCAATCTTTATTTATTCAATAAAATAAAGAAGTACATACCTTGAATATTAAATATTTAAAAGAAATAAAGAAAGAGTACATAACTCAAAATAGAAACTAAATTCAACAGAAATCTTAATTTAAACAACCAAAAATTGGGCAACATATAAGTTCCAAACTTAAAACCCTATCAAATTTTCAATAGTCTTCATGATTCAACATCCTAAAAAGTAAGAGGGGAAGGGGTAAGCACATAGCCCACTAGATCATTCCATAAACAACTAAATTACTAATTTAAATCAAAATCACATCTAAATTTAAACACTTACATACATTAAGTGATTCGAACAACATCTTTGGTTATTGTTGACGTTAAGACTCAAAATACTCTACTCTTAGAGGAAAAGACAATTCATCTTGTTCTATTCCATTGGAATAAGGATCTCATGTCCATATTCTAAGTACTTTGGTTGATACTCATCCACAACCAGTAATGAAACCCATATATACTAAGTATATGTAAATAACACCCATAACATCACTGAGATTACTATGACAGTACATGGTTCTTAATCTAAAAATCTTTTATTTAATCTCATAAACATGGATCATAAATAAAAGAAATAAAATTCAGCATGCTTACATGTGACATTCAAGCATAAAAACATCATAAACATGCACTATATATATATATATATATATATCAACTAGGTCAAAACATGCATCATTTATCATGGCATGGTTTCATGGATGCATGAACATGTCATATACATGAATCTGAAAATCAAATCATGAATGATGGATTGAAATTAAATATGCATGATAAACTAATATTAAAATAAGAAAGAGCATGCCATTAATCCAAAGTAATAATGTAGAAGTTCAAGAAATTTCTCAAAATACTCTACTCTTAGAAGGAAAGACAATTCATCTTGTCCTATTCCATTGGAATAAGGATCTCATGTCCATATTCTAAGTACTTTGGTTGATACTCATTTATAAACAGTAATGAAACCCATATACACTAAGTATATGTAAAGAACACTCATAGCATCACTTAGGTTACTATGACAGTACATGGTTCTTAATCCAAAAAACTTTTATTTAATCTCATAAACATGGATCATAAATAAAAGAAATAAAATTCAGCATGCTTACATGTGACATTCAAGCATAAAAACATCATAAACATGCACTTTATATATACACACACACACACACACACACACACACATATATATATATATATATACACAGACACACATTTATATACGTACATACATATATATATATATATATACTAGGTCAAAACATGCATAATTTATCGTGGCATGGTCTCATGGATGCATGAACATGTCATGTACATGAATCTGAAAATCAAATCATGAATGATGGATTGAAATTAAATATGCATGATAAACTAATATTAAAATAAGAAAGAGCATGCCATTAATCCAAAGTAATAAAGTAGAAGTTCAAGAAATTTCATCCACATTAGTTGCTTGTTTGTAGAAAATCCGATAGAGGTTCCCTTCTTCTATGCACTTCAAGAAGGACCAGCAACTTGAAGAATGCAAAAGTAATCTAAAGTCCTAACTTCTAACTAAAAATCATTCAAGAACAAAAGAGGGAGAAAAGGGGTTGCCAAGAAGAGGGCTAGAGAAAATCAAGAGGAACTAGTATACTCTTATTTTGGAACAAAGAAGAATTAGAGCATTGGAGGGTTTATATAGATTTTCAAGAGGGTATATGGGGCACAGTTTTGGCATCTTTGTTTAGGGTTTTTTCCCATGGTGGCGGCTAGGTTTTTCCACATAACTCATGGGGGACAGTTAGGGTTTTTTTGTATAAAGGTTATGATGGTCTTTCCTATAGTTGGCGCCAAGATTGGAACATTTCTTTGTTTAAGTAACTTCCTATTTTTTATTTTTGGTTTCTTCTTTGTGTGTGATAGCTAGGGTTTCTTGTGAGCATAAACTAGACTTTGGAAACTTCTAATTAGGTGCACACACACAAAGGGACAGCTAGGGTTTTGTGCACACACATGAGGTGTCTTAAGTGTATGTAACCTAGGTGCATGTGATCATTTTTGCTTGGTGCATAGAATTACTATTCATGTCTTCTAAATAATGTGGGACATCTCATGTATGTGTGTAGGGCATGAGTGTACATGATCATGGCATCATTTCTTATGTGACTTACACATGCTTAAAGGTGATTACACACTTTTGGGTCCACATGAATTTAAAATAAAATTCATATTTCTCATTTGGCTAGGATTTTAGTACTTGTGGGTTTACTTAAATTTAAATAAAATTCTTGTCTTTCAATTGACTAGGTTTTTCCTCATTTTCTTCCCTAATTTAGATCCCCTTGCAGCATACCAAGGAAATGAACCCTTAATTGTGAAAATGAAATCAATTTTGGATGTCAAACCAATTGAGGTGTTTACCTCATTTCATTTCATTCTTTTTTCTTAAATTTCATTCTCTTGAGAGCTTTTTTTGAGCAAATTTAAGCTTTCTAGTTGGTTAGAAACGAGTTGGTCTGCAACTATCATCTCACTTCATTTAGTACAAAATTTCAGGTATTACATCTCTGGTGCTTAGTCTTAACTTGTTGGCAGGTGTCACATCTTTACATAAAGGCTACAATATCTCACTTCATCCCTGACCACCAATAAGTACATCGAGCATCCTGATACATCTTATTGGTGCTTGGATGAACAGTATACGTCAAACGATGTTGTTTTGCTAGTACTCCTTGTCTCAAGTGAGGGTCAATTGGTACCATAATCGTCTCCTAAACCTCAGTGTCAATTGATAACTCCACATGAGAAGCGTCATCCGCCCACTCCTGGAATAACACATCATTAACATCATGAGGTTACACCTCCGTGATCTCAACAAGCATAATTGGTTGAGCTCTCATCTATACATTGATTGTGGTCTTGATCGAAGTCTCGCGGATACTCATCATGGTCACAAAATCAATCATCCTCCACTCTTGAGACATATGTCTAGCCATATAGACGATTTCGACATGTTTCCTACTAAGTGCATTAACCACAACATTAGCCTTCCCAGGATGGTATTCAATACAAAAGTCATAATCTTTCAACAACTCCATCGACCTCCTCCACCTCATATTGAGATCTTTTTGGGAAAATAGGTACTTGAGGCTTTTGTGATCCAAATATAGCATGAATCGTTTACCATAAAGATAATGTTGCCAAATCTTGAGTGCAAAAGCAATAGCTGCAAGTTTTAAATCATGGACAGGGTAGCTCTTCTCGTGAACTTTTAACTGTCTAGAAGCATAGGCTATTACCCTATCATTTTGCATCAACATTGGTCAGATCAATAGAGATACCCTCGGCTCCAACCACATGACCTAAAAACTTGACCTTTGTTAACTAGAAGTCACACTTACTCAGCTTAGCATATAAGTGATGTTCCTTCAAAGTGTGTAAGACTACTCTAAGATGTTCTACATGCTCCTCTCTAGACCTCGAGTAGATCAGAATGTCATCGATGAATATGATCACAAACTGATCAAGATAGAGCTTGGACACCCACTACATCAAGTCCATGAACATCGCTGGGGCATTTGTCAGCCAAATGGAATAACTAAGAACTCATAGTGCCTATAGCGAGTCCAAAAAGTCGTCTTTGGTACATCATCTTCCCTAACACATAGCTGATGGTACCCTGACCTTAAGTCAATCTTTGAGAATACTCTAGCATCCTTCAGCTAATCAAACAAATCATCAATCCAAGGAAGAGGGTATTTATTCTTTATAGTCACCCTATTCAACTATCTATAGTTGATGCACAAGTAGATACTCCCATCTTTCTTTCTCCCGAACAATACAGGAGCTCCCTTAGGGTGATATGCTAGCTCAAATGAAACCCTTGCCCAATAATTATTCTAGCTGAACCTTCAACTCTTGTAACTCCTTAGGTGTCATACAGTAAGGAGCTATTGAGATTGGCCCAGTCTCGAGACCAACTCAATGAAAAAATCGATCTCTTGTTTAGGAGGCAAGCTGAGTAGATCATTACGAAATACCTCAGGAAACTCACATATCATGGGAATATCCCAAGTCTCAGTTTGGAAGGTTCACTAGTATTTATGGCAACCACACTCACTAAGGCACACATCTCCTCCGGTGTCGCTAATCTACCCTAGGTGCTAAGTTTATCTAGACCTCTACCCTAGAACACAATTATAGGTCGATTCGGGATCTAGAATACTACATGGTTAGCATAATAATCAGCATAGGCATGATAAACAGCTAGCCAGTCCATGCCTAGAATGGCATCAAACTTCAAAAATTCTAATACCCACAAATCTACCACCGTCTCTATGTCACCAACATATATCACACAATGCTCACAAACCATATTGGGGTAAATATGCTCCCCAACGACAGTGCTTAATATAAGCCAAATAGATGGCCGAACCGATTTAAGTTTTAATCTATTAGTAGCATGTCCAGATATAAATGATAAGATAGAGCCAGCATCAATCAACACATATAAAGTGGAATCTAAAATAGAGATGGTACTTTCTACCAAAGTCTTGGTAGCCTCCAGATCAGGCTGAATGACTGCTTGGGTTCTCTCTCTATATCCCTGCTGGACGATCGACCGAGTTAATAAAGTAGGATATTCTGATCTCTTGTGCCAATCTACCCATACTAATAACAGGTGAAAGGTTATCTCTATACAACTTGTCATGTCTGTGTCGGCTGACCCATCTGTATTGTAGGTATCAATAGCCTATAATCTAAGCCCCTACCTCCCCTACCTTGGCTTCCTCTACGGCCTCCGCCTCTAGGTTGTACTGCCACATATCGCTCAGATGTTTGAATGGGGGTGGCTACAAGTGCCATCATCGTGGTCGACTGGATCTGTAGGGTGCTCGTCGATCCAAAAACAAACTTCCTCTTCCAATAACCTCTATTCTTCTACCACTATCCCTGGTTACTAAGAGTTTGTGTTGAAGTCTGCATGGTTTTGCATAGGACAATCTGCACATGTACCGACTTGTCTTTACTTTTTGCTTCATGTCTCAGAGCTCGGTGCTTCAGTGACTCTAAACTAGAACCGTATATTACCTATCGAATATCACTCTTCAACCCCCAACAATAAAATCTAGCCCTTTTTGCTCTATTAGCAACCAGCCATGGAGCACAAGACTTAGATGAATGAATCTGTAAGTGTACTCCTAGACTGTCATATTGCCCTATTGTAAGGCCAAGATGTAATACCCTAAAAACTTTGTACTTGATGAAATGAAATTCAAGATCAATTCAGTGAAATTGGGTGCAAAATGAAATCGGGCTCATTTCGAGGCTAAATTTGGTAGGTTTCCAAAAGTCTCATTTGGTGACCCTTAGGGACCCAAAACAATCTGAAATGAAGCAAGGTTACAAGAACTAACTAATTGGACAACATATCAAAAAATTAGAATAATTGGTTAAGATTAGGTTCATCTTGAAGCCCAAATTAGAAAGAATTGACATTTAGGGTACTTCAGAGAATTGAAAGGACCCAAAATTAAATGCATGACATGAAGTAACCAAATAAACAATATATCCAAAAATTAGGACAATTGGCCAATATTTGAAATTTCATTTCATAGTGCCTTCATTAGGTTCTTAATAATGAAAGTAAATGAAAACCAATTTGGCCAAACCATATATTGAAATTCTTAATTTTTTCATGTGATTCCAAAACTATAGGTTATAAATCATAATCCCTTGTAAATAAGGAGATAAAAAATTTTATTTGATTTTTGTAAACCCATGAAGTCATGGCCACCCTAAGCATGTGCAAGTTACATGGGTAGAACACCATGATCATGTATACCCTCACCCTACCCAACCTCAATGGGATGTTTCCCTTATTTGAAATCATATAGAATGATCACATGTGCCATGCAAATGATTAAGTATAGCACACCTATGAGGAACCAGGAAGAATTAATCTCATGTGCACCAACAAATGATCATGTGCACCCATAATCCATAAAGCCCAAACCAGTCCATATGTGTGTGAGTGTGCACATGTGAGAAACCCAAATTAGAAGTATCTAAATAATAAACCATGCTCACATACCAAACCTTATCCATCACACATGAAGGGGAAACCAAAAATCACAAATAAGAAAGTTTCTAAAACCCAAAATGTTCCAATTTTGGCTCCGTGTGAAGAGATTACCATCATATCCTTAACAAAACCCTAGCCATCCTCTATGTGTGTGTTATGAGCAATAACCCCAGTTGTCACATGTGAGGAAACCCTAATTAAAGATGCCAAAATCGTGGCCCCTTGTTCTCTTGAAAATCTTTATAAACCCCCCTTGTGCACACTTATTCTTCATCCCAAAGCAAATAGTTAACACTTCCCTCTTAGCTTGTTCTAGCCCTCTTCTTCGCAACCTCTTTTCACCTTCTTGTATTCTTGAGTGATTTTTAGAGAGAAGTTATGATTTCAGATTTCTTTTATATTCTTGAAGTTGCTGGTTTTTCTTGTAATGCATAGAAGAATGGAACCTCTGCCGAATTTTCTACAAACAAGCAACTAAGGTGCAGGGGATTTTTAGAACTCCTTCTTTACTACTTCAAGTCTTTAGTATATTCATATTTGTTTTCAATTTTCAGCATGTTTATATTTCAGTTTGAAGCATGTTCAATCAAGTTTTATTTTCAGTTTAGCATTTTTTTCGTGTTTTAATTCATATATGATAGCATAACATGCTTAAAAACCATGCTTAGGCTTATTTTTTAGTTTTCAAGCATGCCATGTACGTTTTCTTGATTATTTAAATTCTAATATCAAATCTTATGATTTATTATCATGGTTATTTGAATTTAAATATGAGAAAATAAAGATAAGAACCACGTAGCATCATACTAGTCTAATTGATGTTATGTGTGTTCTTTGCATATACTTTGTGTATATGAATAACATCACTAAGTGTGGATGTGTTTTAAAATACTTGGAATGTTGACATGTGATCCTTATTTCCAATGGAATGTGACAAGATGAATTGTCATTCCATCCCGAAATAGGAGTATTTTAATGAAGAACATCAAGAGTTTAAAACCCCTTTTGGTCAAATACACAACCCTAACAAGATATTGTTTGAAACACTTAATGCTTGTAAGTAATGGAAATTAGATGTACTTTTGATTTGAATTAGTAAATTAGTAGTTTGATAAATGATCCATTGGGCTATGTGTTCACCTCTCTTTAATATTTTTTAAGGAATTAAATATAAAGACCATGGATGATTAGAATCTTTTTCTAATGTAAGGGCATGTAGCCCAATTTTGATTTATTAAGCCTTCTACTGAATTTTTTTTTTGAGTTATGTACTCCCTTTTTTTATTTGAATTTCAAACATGTGTCCCTTTATTTAATTCAATAAATAAGGATCGAAGTGTTTCTTTTATCTATATTGTAATAGTCTTATTAAATTTGAAGCTAAATAATTGGGTTGTGTGCTTATTGAAAAATGATAAGACTTGAGATAATAGAAAGTGATGTAAGTTGTGTACTTGTAAATGTAACATAGGACTTAATTTGCCTTGTGGTTGACCTTAAACCTATTTTTAGGGGTTGGAGTGTTACAAAGGTGGTATCAGAGCCGCTCTGTGTGTACTAGAAGTATGAATCTCAAGGACGAGATGGCTCCCAATGGCAGTGGATTGTAATATCCCACATCGGTCCAACTTCAGGGGGATTCATGGGCTAAATATGCATTTGAGTGTGTCTCATTCTGCCAAGCGCTTTTAGGAAACTTAGGTTCGAGTCTTGTCAAGAACAAAACCCTACACCCAGTCAATGGTAGCTAAGGTGGGGACAATATCGGTACGTAGTGAGGTCGAGTTGTTACAAATGGTATCAGAGTCTAGGCATTAGTTGCTGGGCCAAAGATTAGAAAGTTTTCTCTAATACCAGAAGTGGTATTAGAGCTTAGGCATTAGTTGCTTGCCCAAAATTAGAAAGTTTCCTCTGATACAAATGTCGTACCAGAGCCTAGGCTTTAGGTGCCTTGGGCTAAAAATATAAAATCAAGTCTAAACATGAGTTGATTAAGCTAAAAATAGAAAGTCAAACATTAGTTGCTTGACAAGAATTAAAAACTCAAATTAGGGTTTCACAATAAATTGAATTACAATTTTAATGCCCTACTTTCTATTTTTGAAATTGAAAAATGTTTTAGAAAGTATTTTCAAAAAGGAAATATGTGATTTGAAATATTTTGTTTGGATACAAAGATGATAAGTTAAGCTGATATTTAGTAAGCCTTATCCCGAGTAAAGCTAAACATTGAAAGGGAGGTGGGTTATCCCACCTTAGAAAGCGCGGTTGCTAAGCCAACTTTGGTCTCTTTGCCCGATCAAGAGGTTGTCCCACCAGTTTGTATGAATAATCTGAGTTGAAAAACACCTTTACTTTCTATAAAAAGAAAATTGGAAGGTAAAAAATTAGGGCAAGAAATTGATTAAAAGTCGAAAAAGATGCCAAAGGTGGTATCTAGACTAGGCAGAGGTTGAGAGTCAACCAGATTCAATCCAAGGTCCAGAGGAAAGACCCTAGGTAGAAACGTGGTGTAGCCATGGATGACACAGTGGATCAAAAGCATAAATCTTTAGGATATAGGCTAGAAACTGAAACTTGTGTGAAAATAGAAAATTTTTTCATCAAGACACAAGATCGAGAAGCTTCTATATCTTTTGGTTTTTATGTATTAAAGGATGCATAGGAATTTGGGGTTATGGAGGAAGCTTGGATGCGAAGAATGATGGACCATGTGTGGTGAATGATTGGTAACTCTGGCAGAATGGGTTTCTCTATGATTGTTGGTATGGGACGGTGGAGTATTGTGGACTTAGGAATCTTAGTTATCGAGCAATTTGCAAAATCGTTAAGGGGCGGCTTTGTTCTGGGTAAAAGCCTAAGTGGAAGGGGTAGAGTGATATGGGACACTTGAACTTGAAAGCTTAGGTGGAAGCTTGGAACCTTGCTGTGCTAGCTTGATTGCATGATTGTATAGTATGTATGATCTACTGCTTATTTACATTGAGACCAAATCATGTACCCATGCACGAAAAGAACCTAGAAGAAAAACTTTTATCGAGAACCTAGAAACATGAATCTAAAGTCATGATATTATAAAGTTTGATGAAACAAATATTGACGGGTTCAAGAAGGGTGGCAATGGCCATACATCATTCCAAGGGACTAGCCAAAAGTTGGTGGCATATGATGAGGATGGATTCCGACACAAATGTTGAGAAGATGAATTGGGAAGAGTTCAAGGAGATCTTTGATGAAAAGTTATGTCTGGAGGCGGCACAGAAGAAGCTACAGGAGGACTTCATCAGGTTGAATCAAAAGGACATAACTATAGTTGAGTACGAGAGAAAGTTTATTGAATTGGATAAGTTCTCTTGGGAGGTGATCAGAGAAAAAAAAATGAAAGATAATCGATTTGCACAGGGTCTCAATGTGGAGATCCAAAAGATAGTGAAGACTCTGGGCCTAAAGACTTACACAAATGTCGTAGAAAAAACCCTAACACTAGAACAAGAACTTAACCTAGAGCAAAGGTTGAGGGGAAAGAATGAAAGGCCTGAGAATGAAAAAAGATCACGAGTCTCAGAAGAAACGCGAGAATGCAGAAAAAATGCAACAAAAATAGGAGCAGACCCCGAATGAGTTTAAGGAATAGGCTAAGAGGCAAGGGCTGTGCTATGTGTGCAGACAGAAGGGGCATCTTGCTAAAACTTACCCAACTACACTTGCTCAGGCGCCTCAACAATAGCCATAGCAGGGACGAGGTCAGAATGGTCGTCCTCAGGGGAGGCAACAGTAGTCAAATGCCAATCAGGGGCGTAACCAGGCCAGAATGTTCGCTGTTGAAGCTCTAGAAAACCAGGTCCCTGCAGTGGAAGGTATATTTTTATTGTTTAATGTTGCTGTGAAATTGTTATTTGACTCGGGTGCCTCTAAATCTTTTATCTCTGAAGAACTAGTTGATAGGTTACAACTTGTGACAAAAACACTATCCATAACTTTGAATGTGTCCACACCAATAGGGACCACTGTGACTTCAAAAAGAATGTGTAATTGTAACCTAAGGTTATGGGATGAGCTCATAACAGTTGACCTATGTATTTTACCTTTTTTATGGCTATGATGTAATCTTAGAGATGGATTGGTTAGACCAATACCAAGCCCAGATAGATTGTTCTAAAAGATGAGTGACCATAACCCTACCTTCCGGGGAAATCTATAGAATCAACGGTGATATGTGAAGACTGCGGAGAAGTCCAACCATAGCGATGTTGAACTGCTTAAGGCTGAAGAATGAGTTCAAGGAACTCTCTAAAGAAGAACCTATTGAACTAAAAAGGATACAAGACCTAGCAGTAGTTAGTAGGTATGAGGATGTGTTCCCACACAACTTACCCAAACTACCACCTGCTAGAGAGTTAGAGTTCAAGATTGAACTCCACCCTGGAACCAACCCTACAGCCATACCTCCTTAGAATGGCACCAGTAGAACTGATCGAGTCGAAGTCTCAACTCGATGAGCTCTAGGAAAAAGGATTCATCAGGCCGAGTGAATCACCATGGGGAGCTCTGGTATTGTTTGTGAAAAAGAATGATGGTTCTATTAGATTTTGTGTCGATTATCGGAAGCTAAACCAAGCTACGGTGAAAAATAAGTATCTTTTGCCAAGGATTGATGACCTATTTGATAAATTGAGAGGAGCTACTCATTTCTCAAAGATTAATCTTAGGTCGGATATCACTAGTTGAGAATTAAGGAGTCTGATATACACAAAATTGCCTTCAGAACAAGATATGGACACTTTGAGTTCACCGTGATGCCCTTTGGTTTAACCAATGCTCCAACAGCATTCATGGACTTGATGAACCAAGTGTTTAGAAGGTATCTTAACCAGTTTGTGATGGTATTCGTAGATGACATCCTCATCTACTCCACGTCAGATGCTGAATACTTAAAACACTTGCCAAAAGTGTGGGAGACCCTAAGAAGGCGTTAATTATATGCCAAGTTCAGCAAGTGTGAGTTTTGGATGAAGACGATCAAGTTTCTTGACCGCGTAGTATTGGTAAGAGGCATCTCTGTAGATCTAGAGAAGATGGAAGTTGTTGTGGATTTGAAGCAACCTAAGACCGTTATAGAGATTAGCAGCTTCTTAGGCCTAGCTGGGTACTACAAAAGGTTCATTCAAGATTTTTCCAAACTAGCAGACTATGACCAAGCTGACAAGGAAGGGAGTTTAGTTCGATTGGAATGAGAAGTGTGATGTAACACCCCAACCCCCGTATCTTTAAGCATTGGACACGGCCACCATTCTCTTAACGGTGGACTAAACCAAACGGTGGGCCGGGCTGGTGTTACTTTACAAGTGACGCACACTTGACTTTCTTTCTATTTCAATTATTTTATGCCTTGATTGTATTTAACAGTACATAGCTTAAATTCAAAAATTTAGTAAGGCAATAATACAAGAAATAATTGAAATTCATAAACTCAATTAATCAAATAAAATTGAGTACATAATTTGATTAAAAAAATTATTGCAGCAGAAGTCTTAAAACTTGGGCAATATGCCCTTACATAGAAATTAAAAACTTTTTAAATAATAAAAAAAAAACCTAACTAATTTTCATGGTCTTCATGTAAATCAACTACCTGAAAAATAGAAGGAAGGGGTGAGCATATAGCCCAGTGGATCTTTCTAAAAATCTAAATCATTATTTCAATTCAAACAAACCAAGCATAGAAAACACTTTTGTACATTAGGCGATTCAAACAAATTTCTTATTTATAGTTGACATTCGGACTGAAAGAGTTTAATCTCTGTGTTCCATATCGTGGGAAGAGAGAGTGACAAATGAAAACTCAAACCCCAATATCTATGAAGTGGGATCACTCTTGGAAACCCAGTTCGAAATTGTCAATTGTAAACCGGCAAGCCAGGTCGGGGGGTGAAACACATACGATGACACTATGCAGTTCATCATCGCGCCGGTACATGGATTGAATCAATATTTAATCTTTTCTTAATGATAAAACACACAATATCGGATTAAATCATCAATGCAACATGTACATAACATGAATCATCAAATATTTATTCATGGCACAGTTGAAGTATATCATGCATCATCATTCTTGATTTCTAAACATGCATAACATGTATATTCATGGTATCTCAAATAAATAAAGCATGAATATTCAAAACATATATTCAATCATTCAACTTCAAAACATCATCACACATGCAAGACTTATTCAAATTAAAATAAAGAAGTAGAAGTTAGAAGTCACTTCCACCTTAAAAA